>CAUYON010123224.1:0-49441 GCA_963573935.1 Arctocebus calabarensis | reverse complement strand
CGCCTGTAGTCCCAGCTACTTGGGAGGCAGAGGCAGGAGACTCGCTTGAGCCCAGGAATTGGAGGTTGCTGTGAGCTGTGGTGCCACAGCACTCTATCCAGGGTGACAGCTTGAGGCTCTGTCTCAAAAAAAAAAAAAAATAATAAGTCTTCTGCTGTTCATCATTACCTTCTCAGTGCTAAATTGGCCTGAGAAGAGCAAAAGGGAATTTAATAAGCAGTAATTTAAGATAGCATGGATACATTTAGGAATAAACTAATTAACACATGAAACACTCAACTGTGGGCCTCGCTGCTTTCTGTAATGGCATTTACCTCTTAAAAAGACTTTATTTTTTTGGGTGGCACCTGTGGCTCAAGGAGTAGGCCCCATATACAGGAGGTGGTGGGTTCAAACCCATCCCCGGCTAGAAACTGCAAAAAGTAAATAAATGAAGATGTATGTTTAAAAAAAAAAAGTTTTATCTTTTTTTTTTGTTTGCTTGAGCTGCTTTCTGTACCAGAGTTTCTTTCCTATTCTCTACCTGTCTCCTCTTCCAGTCATCACTTGAATCATCTTCACATGGTATAAAATATGCAAAGAGAGCACAATGAATAGCTATCCCTAATATATTAGCACATTTTGTTCATTTTACATATTCTTAAAAAAGGTTCTCACATAACGCTGAATCAGCGCCATGATAAATTCTTGAGAGAACGGTGGCTTTTGACAGAGACAAATGCAATTCAAGAATGTCTAAGAAGGTTGGGTCAGACACCCATCCCGGGGGAAGGCTCAGAGGTGCTCCTGGTCCAAAGTAGTGAGGATAATTTCAAAAGTAGTCGCAGGTTTTTGCCACATGTCCTTGTCAAGATCTGGTGTAGTTCTCATAAGAAGCACCCGGGCTTGTAGCCTGATGTGTTTCTGGGGAAACCACACCAAACTGGAATTTTGGAATAGTTTGGCCTTGAACTAGGACCTCTGAGTCATCTCAGCCTTCTCTGCCTTCTACTTGTGAAAGGCACCTGGAGATGATGAACAGATAGTGGGTGCAGGGAAAGGACAGGGGAACGGAGCAGGGCTCAGCAAGGTCTCTATCAGCCAGTCTTAGGTCCCTGATGGTAGATAGTTGGGGGTCCAAGGTGCTCAGAGACTCTACTCTGAATGTGTGTGTGACGGTTTGTTGCACCAGTCAGTATTCTGGAACACCCTGAGCATCAGGGCTGTCCTTGTCACCGTAGTGGTTGGTGTCTGGGAGCCATGGGTACATGTGTGTAGGTCAGTGTGTTCTTGCGAAGCTGTGTTTCTGGACCCAGAGTCTGACTGGTTAGTAGCCATATTGACCATGCCAAGGCCTTCTCTTACACTCTTCTGGGTACCTGCCTGAAATCCCATCTCCTGGAGTGAATGAAACTTCAGAAAGTCATGGCCTGGGTGGAGGTAACCCGGGAAGGAGGAGAAGTAGGCAGGTTCGAGCTGAGCCAAAGGCTGAGAAATTCATCCTACAAGACCCCTTGGCCCTTTTAATGAGTTCTTCCAGGATTTCAATAGAGGGAGATCTGACCCTTGTCATTTGACCCCTGTACTTAAAGTTGAGGATAGAAAATAGATCCGGAAAAAAATGGAAGCACAGCCCGACTGCAGGTTACTAGTGTGGCAGGCCCTTCCTTCGCTCCTGTACAACCCTCCTCCCCCATCTCTGACCCATCAGTAACCGTAAATGCAGCTGCGATCTCTTTGCTTTTGTGACCCCAACATCTGTCCTCTTCCTCCTCCTGACCTCAACACTGAAGCTGGTGGGACTCAGTACAATCTGTCAGACACAGATAGCTTGGAAGCTGGACCCAGCTAACCTTGGTTCTAAGCCCTGCTTTAGAAATTACTGCCCAATTCCTTGGTGCAAAGAACACAAAATGCCTTTAACTGGGTTATCTTCTGTAAAACAGAAAGAGAAATTCTGGTAATTAATATTTTGGATAGTTCCTAGATCCCTTGTATCCCTGGATACCTTTAGTCTGCTGAGTAGCTTCCAGTGAGGACATAAAGCAAGTGAGGACAGTCTCTGTCTTATTCCTAATAGAAAACTCTCCTTCAGGAATTTGTTACTCCAGGGAAGAAAAGCCTGGGGGACATCCAGCATCCAAGAACCTGACAGTGAGCATTGGAGCATGGAGTTCACAGATAGCCCGACCCGCAGGGATCTCAATCTATCTTGGGGTGGTTATGGCAGGTCAACATTAATGTCTTTATGTTTCTGGTCCTTGTGGTATGTGAAGAACCAAAGAGCAGCTAAAAACATGGTATTGCCTCAGTCTTCTGAGGCAGGGGCACTGGGAGGAGAAGCTCTCTGCTGTGTGCAAACTGGATATTGCCATCTCAATGCCTTATACTTGCCAGCTCACAGAGGCATTTGTACTGACATAATTCATTGGTGGATCCCTGGTTAAGCTACACCAGCAGCTGGTCCTCAGTCCTCATCATCAGATACATTAAAATCACAGGCCATCCAATAGGGATCTAGAGCCAGTAAGGGAAATAGTAATCTGGTCTTCCTAAATAGGTGGCCTCCAATAACCATGAGCTGCTACAGGAAAAATAGGAAAAACTTGAACCAAATAAAAATGCAGTAATTATGGAAGCATTTAGGGAGACTGAAGCAGAGCTCACATCTAAATATTCACGTATCTCTCTGTTGAACTAGGTCTGGCCAGTGAATCATAAGCTGGAGCGGCATGGTTCATTGCTGGTCTAAGGCAGTGAAGAGCTGGTGAGCACATTCAATCTAACTTTTTTGTTTTTTCTTTTCTTGCCACAGTGACCTTGAAGGCCACCTGTTCCAGATGGTAAAGCTCTAACATTCAGGAAAATTATGTGACCTATATTGGTTTATAATACTTGTGAGAGAAGACAAAAATCCAAAACCAAAAACTTCTGTTATAGTAGGTCATGAGAATTTCTACCTTTGTGTATTTCCATTTAAAGCATTTTTATATATTCTGGCAAAGTCAGACTCATAACTTTCTGCTGATACCAAGTTACCAGTTAGCCTAGTGCCACCCTGACAAATGCTCACATTGTCTTTATATTTGAGCTGTCTGATTTGAGCAGTAAGATCCATATATTATTGAAGGACTTTGAGTGGTGCTTGTGGCTCAAAGGTGTAGGGCGCCGGCCCCATATCCTCATATACCAGAGGTGGTGTGTTCAAACCCACCCAGCCCTGGCCAAAAACTACCAAAAAAAAAATTATGGAAGGACTTTGATATTTAGAATGATATGCAGGTTCTCTTACTGTGGAAGGCAGAATTCAGGGCACTGATCTTCAAATGTTAATGTACGTCTGAATAAACTGGGGATTTTGTTAGAATCCAAATTCCATTTCAATACACTTTGGGTGCTCTAGGAGATTTGCTACCTTTCAAACAATCTCCTAGCAGTGCTAATGTCCCCGGTGACACACTGAACATCAAAGTTTTAGGAGGCATGTAGAAATGTACACTCACCTGGGCTCCCCAAAGCTTGACAAATAGTTAAGACTTTGAACTGAACTGTTATAATAAGACCTCAGGTGGCCAGACTTGGTCTGGTACTCCTGAAATTGATCTGTGTTTGATTGCCCTCATTGTGGAACATGGTGGAGGCAATCAATTACTTTCTCTCTCTCTCTCTCTTTTTTTTTTTTTGTAAACAGCTTTAGTAGTGGGTGTAGAAGTCAGAAGCTGGGTGTTGTATTGTCTGCTGTTTGACTGAGGTTGGAGCAGAGCATGCACTTAACCTGCCCTGCAAATGCACCACTTTAGTTCACTACAGGCAAATTCCCAAGCATGAAGTTCTCCTGGACACCTACAGAGTCAAAGATTTGAGTTGAAGAGTTACGTATTTTGAGAAATTTCAGGATTCTACTCCAATATGCTCAGCTGTTTGCCCATAGATTATGAAATATTTTCAGCTCTGTGAGTATATGAATGTCCGTGAAGTCTGAGAAAATCAGACATTCAACCGGAGTGATCATTCCCTAGCCCCCGAGAATCGCCACTGCTCAGTAACCACACCATTCGCCTCCTTCATCCTTGGTTCACTCTTCCCTTTGGTCGCCATCTCATTACTAAGGCATATCACTATTCAGGGGTCCTTAGTCATATTTTTTATAGAACAAACAATTTTTCTATCACTTATTCAAAATTTGGTGGTAAATCCTGAGTTAAGGAAACAGGGGCATACTTTACATTAGAATGAGTCAGGGCTAAGTTTTTGTGCCCCTGGGAGATGATTCAAGTTGTTTAGATCTTTAGACTGAAACAGGAGTGTGAATGATCACTTTTCAACTCCCCTCTCTGTAGGGAATTGCACAGAAACTAATCTTGTCAAAAATTCGTAACATTCATACCATCCTTGTTTCTGAAAATTATTTTCCTTTGTAATCCTCTGTCTTCTCAAGGCTTTTAAAGCATTTCGATATATTCTGGCAAATATACCGAAGTCTCAGACTCATAGCATTTTACTGATACCAAGTTACCAGTGACTTTTGAAAGTTTGAACTCACTTTTATGTTCCCATTCTCTCTAATATCATGGCTGTTTTCAAAGTTAGATAGCTTTGATTCTAGGGTTTTTATTCTGAGGTGGCATTAATGGATGCATAAAAATTTAAATAATTCTATTCCATGGTATACATGTACCACAATTTTATTAAAATACCACGTTGTAAGGTGATGGAAGTGGTGAGCCCAGGGACTACTCTGCCGAAACAACAGCTAGGTCAAAGGTCAACAGACCGGTGAAGATTCACATGTACGAAGAGGAAAAGAAGGCATGTGATTAAGCAGTGTGAGATGAGTGTCTCAGCTCAGGTTCCTGGAAGCAGTTTTGTTCATGGTTTTTTGAGGAAGTGCTGTACACATGGAAAAATAACCTGTCTGTAAGGAAAAAGATAAAGTAGAATGGGGAAAGGAAAGACTAAGCCAAGATGTGGTCTCTGGAGCAGAGGGATGTACCATTTTATATCCTCATGAATCATTCGAGCCAGTCAAGTATGCTTGTTTCAGTTAGTTCCCAGCTCGAAGAAACATCCGTAAGCAGGACTGATCTTTTATGCTTGTGGAGATGGGACTCTCAGCCAAGGGCAAAGCTATGGAGGAGGGTAGAACTGAAAATCCATAGCCGTCAACAATGACATGAGCTGGGGTAGGTGCACCTGCTACAGAAAGGCATCTGGGGAGGTGCCCCAGCTCCATTATGGTAGAATTTCAGGAGAAAATTAGAGATCCCGAGAAAAGGTACAGCTTTGAGTCAAAATGAATAATTTAGATTTTATTCTGAGAGCAATAGTAACATTTTCAGGATATTTAATGGCAATGGCAAAATCTGCTCTACATTTTCTGGAAGTTCTTTTTGAATGATGAGTGGAATCTGGGAATGGGAATGGTGAATGCGTAGACATGGATGGGGAAATCATTGCAGGCTTCTTGCCAAGTGGTAGTTGTGGATTAAAGGTTATTAGTGGAAAGGGGGAATAAAAAGGGATGAACAGAGATAGAGAACAGAATTCATGAATGAAAGAGGATGTGGAATGAAAGGGTTTTTAAAATTTAACCTTCAAAAGTTCATGTAAGTTATTGGAGCATATTTATTAATGAAAATATGGCAGAGAAGAAAAATTAATATTTCTGAAGAAAAAGGGAATAACTTCAGAAGACATGTCTTTGATGTAGGCAAGAGACTAAGAAATTCCAAATACAACTGGAAGGGTTGACACTTCAAGCATAAAATAAGGGCTCTGTGTGAGAAAATGTGGTAGTAAATCTTAAGTATTACTTTAAGGGCCAAAAAATAATAATGTTCTTTTTTTTCCTTTTTTTCTGACACAGAGTCTCATTTTGTCCCCCTGGATAGAGTGCTGTAGTGTCATAGCTCACAGCAACTTCAAACTCCTGGGCTCAAGTGATCCTCTTGCCTCAGTCTACCAAGTAGCTGGGACTATAGTTGCCTGCCCCAGTGCCTGGTTCTTTTTTAAGGATGAAATCTTCTCCTGCTCAGGCTGGTCTTGAACTTGCGAACTCAAGCAATACATCCGCCTCAGCTTTCTGGAGTGCTAGAATTACAGGTGTGAGCCACCATGCCCAAACCCTATTAATAATAATCTTATCATTATTTTTGCCCACATCTAAATTGCCATTTAAAATGAATTAATGGATGGGCTGGACAGATGACTAAGTCACACATGTATATTAAAAATATTTAAGTATAATTTATTTGAAACTAAGTTATGTATCAATCCTTTTACTTTGCTTGAAAAATGGACATCTTAAGTATAAATTTTAACTTGTATAAAAAAGAATGAAAACCACGTATTGATTATGTAACAGAAACCAGAGGTTAGAGTTATACACACCCAAAGGACATTATTTCTTTCAAGAGTTCTCAGTGTAGCAGGAAAGACAGGAAAATATGCTGAAGATTTCAATGGGAGTAAGTATTATTGTTACAATACTATCAGAGCCCATTGAGGCACTGAAGAATAGTTTTAGGTTTTAAAGATAAAGTTTAAGAAATAGCATGAAGATAAGAAAGAAATAACAGTTAATGTTCTTAGACTTATAAGTCTTTTTAGATCATACAAGGAGAAATTAGAAGTAACAGCGGTTGAGACATAGTTGGGTACCAGGTAATGGTGAGCTTCATAAGCCTGAGAAGAGTTTCGTGGCTGAGCAGACCGTGAGAAATATCCTAGTAAATACTACTGGAGATGGTTTAAAGTTTGAAAATATGGAGAATTAACTTTTCCTAGGAAAACACTCAAACTATGCTTATTCTGCAGCATGCCACTCACACGACCACATCAGTATAGGAGGCTTCTGTGATCAAGTGTGTGTGGGGTGGTGGTGATTTTCCCCACAATGAGCTGTGGGGACTCACTGGATATCCTGCAACTGAATTCTGATACTATCTACCAAGTGCCTGGTGCAGAAAGTTGTCTGTGTTCTCGGCTCAGTGTGCTCTTGGCCAAACAAGGATCAGATGCCCCAAAAGCAAGGCAAGTATGAACGAAGTTATGAGGAAGAGAAAAATAAGTTTACGCACCAAGATACATTCCCCCTAGACCATGAATGAGTTCCCCTCAGCATGACAGAAGACTGGGGAAATGGTTTGGGGTTCTGTTTTATTACTGGCCCCTCCTCCTGGTTCAGGTGTTACTATGGAAGCACTTTGATGGACAACTAAGGACGTGGTAATTAGTCTTAGGTTACTCTAAGTCGCTTTCCAAATCCTACTGAGCCTGTGCTGGCTGGCCTGCTGGGCATTCCTTCTTCCCCGACGTGTAGCAGTTAGCTGCTTAGGACAGGATTAAGGTGGAAGGGCACCAAGCCGGACAGCCCTTGTCCTTCTTGCCAGGTGAGACAATTGCTCCAGGCAACACCAAGGAAAAACACCCCCTTTGTCCTTCGCAGAGAGCCAGGCAGCCCTGGTACAATAGGATTTGATTTACCATTTTCTTAACTGTCCACCAAAGTGGTTCCAAGGTGATGTCCATGAGGAGGGACCAAGCCAGACAGTATAAAACAGAATCCCCAGACCAGACCCGAAGCCTTTTTTGTCATGATGAGGGGGCCTATTGGGTATGTAGAGTGAACACATCTCTGTAAACCTGTATCTTGTTCTCGCTTTGCACACCCACCTTTCTCGTCCTCAATAGACTTTGTTTTACCTTGCCTTGCTTCTGGTAGGCCTGTCGTTCCTCAACCAAGACCACACCAGGAACCAAGAATGCAAACAACTGCGGAACCCTGACAGCACCACCAAAGGCATCATCACGCAAAAGGTGAAGAATGTTTTGTTACTCTGTGAGGTACAAGGAAGAGTAAGTAAAAGAAAAGAAGACTCCCAGTCAAGAACGCTGAATATTTAAGAGTGAGCCAAGAGGGAAAGCACTGAATAGACGCCTAATAACAACAGTCGAACCAAATCTGCTGCATGCTAGTTTTTCCCACCTTGACTGCCTCAGTAGTACATTTCTGGTTGTATGACATTCCTTGCAGGTATACATAAATAGTCTCCTCAATAAGCTACGTCAGGAAGAAACGGAACGTAATGGTCTGCATACCTCTGGTGGCTGAGAGTAGATTATGAAACAGATGTTTTGCATTAAAGTGCATCATAAAACTGTGATCTAACATAACCTCTAGGATTTTACTACGAAAACAACAGCAATTTATTTACCAACCAAGCAAAACGTAGGCAGCAGTTCAACACCTGGCAAAGAGATTATAGTCAAGGAGAAACAATTCTATCCTCTAAGTGGTACTCACCTCTCATATTCTAAAGATATTTATTTAGACAAGGCGGTTTCATTAGATATGCTAAAGAGGTGGATATTTAGAGCCCCAAGAAAAACAAATTCTCTGCTAATGTGTATGTCCAATAGAATTGTTGGGCATAAACAAGCAGATTAGAATTCAAAAGCTACACATGGTGATAGAAGTGATTTCACAGTCCTCAGTGATCTATAAAATCAAATGTACCAATAGATCAAGCTGAATAAAAGTTGCCTGAGAAATCTCAGCACAAGTAACAAGTCATTACCAACCCTATGGAAACTCCCTTTGCTGCCATGACGAGGCCTAAGCCCAGATTGAAAATTTAAAAATAATTGACTCTGAGGGAGCTCGGTGATCAGCTGTGTTGCAATTTTTATATAAAAAAAAAAAAAAAAAAACTCTTGCTGAGTTGAGTATATTTTACATGGGAACATTGGGATGGAATTGTTCTTTAAAAAATGGAGGATATACTTTTCTGCTACCACAAAGTAGAATTTATATAATTAGTACTTCAAATGAGACTAGGAATATTGGAGTATCAAACAAAGTATGCTTTTGGAATTCTATACATAACATTTTAGAATTCTATATGTGAAGGCATTCTTTGTTGTAATACTGAATTTGGCTCTGAATTTTTTCTGAGTTTCCATAAAACTCAGAAACTAATAAATGATCTTATGTCCAGCCTTGTCTGAAATAATGAATTTTCTGTTGCACACCAATGTCAGAAGATGTCTGACACAATAATACACAAGCTGGAAAAAGTAGCTGGAAGGTTTATCATGTTGGTGATGGTTCTTTTATAGAGTTCCCAAAGTCCTGTGACTGTGACAAATATGTATGCAGTGGGAAAAATACAGAAGGTGACTGTGCTAACTGAATACCCAATGTGACACTCACAGAAAGGTATTTCATCAAGGCATTCTTTGGTATGATACTGAACTTGGCTCTGAATTTTTTTTTATTGTTGGGCCTGCATTGAGGGTACAAAGAACAAGTTGCTTGGGAATTACATAAAATGAAAAAATACATAACAGGAATAGTTACAGCTTTTAGGAAGGATTTTGCAAGTGATTTGAAAAAGAATAATTTCAAAAATATGAGTTACATGCCCATCAATGTGATATGAAGGTGCCTCTCATTCCAGAGGTTAGTGACAAGGTTGGGTATATTCTTTCGCCCTCAAATAAAGAATGGTTTATAAGAAGAAATAGTCTTCTAGTTCAATTTGAAAAGCCCACAGTTCCAAGAAGAACACACAGAATTTATGGGAGAAGTTCACAGAGCTGATCAGAATTGTGGATGTTACAGATTTATAAGGAGGGCCTACACATAATGGAAAAAATATTCTTCTGGCTGACTGAAGTATCTGAACTTTACTCATCAGATAAGGAGGAGAGTGGAGAAAAAGTGCAGACACACCTCTCTTACAGGAGAAATTTTATCATGCAGCTGGTGAGCAATATGAGGAACAGAAATATTATAAAGAGAAGACCATCTTCTTCTGACGCTGAGGAAAGGCTAAATGGGAAGATGCAGTTTATAATAAAAAATGAAAAAATATATATATCAACAAAAGATTGCATAGGTTGTAGTAGAAGAAATGAGAAAAGTGGAAAAAGGGAAAACCATTTTCTACAGTGAGATGTGCAAGAGAGATCTGCATCCTGGAGACAGCGTTAAGAAGTATTACATGCCAGAAAGTGATAAACAAAAAGAAACTAAAACACTTGAAGTATTTTAGGTAACCTACAACAGATAATAAAATCATCAGGTGAGTTAAAACTCTTTGTTCTTTTAAAACTGTAGGAAAATTACAAATAATCCACCAACGTTTTTCCCCACCCCAAAATAAATAAGAGCTGGGGAGTATGCAGGTGGCAGAAAAGTTGGATCAGAAAAGATGATTAATATCCCATGTAAAGATGTACAATACCTATTTAAATTTACTCCTTTCCAAATTCCTTTGAATATGTGGAACTTACATTCATGAAATCTTTTTTTTTTATTCTTTGATAATCACCCAGGCATAATGGTGTGTTGCCTCGTTTAGTCAAAATAAAATCTCTCTCTCTCTCTTTTGTTTTACCTATCTTTAAGCAGTAAGCTTCTACAGAAAAACAGTTCCATTTTTCTTAGAAATCTAGAGTTGTTTTCCTCTTTGACAACAATGCAAATTTTGGAAATGAGTCTACAGTGTGATAGCTACCTTATCTTAGAAAATGGAAATCAGTTCTTACATGAGATGGGACCAATGGACTTCGTGGGTGAGAAATCAAAGTGAAAATATAAAATCAACATTGTATATCTGGGATATGTTGGCAGACCAGGATAAAAACATGGACTGAGCCAGTCACAGGGCAATGAGGCAGATTCAGGAAGATATAAAACAGACACTAATATAGGTAAATTTTAGAGATTTTAACATAATCGTGACATTAGCAAGTCAATCCTTTTCAAAGGGCCAACAGTATTTTGGAGTCATTAACAAGGTAATTTCTAATGTTAGAAATGGCTACAGAAAATCACCTCAGTCTAAAGCAATTACATTTTGAATCATATTACTGGTGTCTCGCATATTTCCTGGTGAGATGCTAGTTTAACTGATTAAATAAATTGTATGCTCTGATGCTACCCTCATTTGATGAATATATGCTTATACTTTACTATAAAATCTATCTCAGGAAGAAAGTAACTATGTATTCCAACATGAGTATTCCAGTTTCACTTAGGGTTTTTTTTTTTTTTTTTTATTGTTGTTGCTTTGTTTTTGTTTTTTGAGAATTAATTTGAGTTGGAGTGTTGATTTTTTTGCCCGGTCTCATGAACTTGGACAACTCACTCTCTTTGATCGATGAGTCTTTTCTTGGTTGGTCCTTGGGAACTGTCTTGTTTTTGAGCTGGCAATGCTTGATGAGGACAAATTCTCAGTAATACTCCTGAAATCTCTTGACAACTAGAATGCTTCTCATAGTGAGTTCTGTCTTCTATGATAGGCCTTTTGGACTTGCATGGTAGTTTTCTTTCTAACAGTTTAAAACATTTTCATTATATTTTTCAATATTTTTATTCATTGAACTTATTACAATACTTTTATTAGTACAAGAATTAAAGACTAATTAATTTACCCTGATCGGTCATCAGTGGAGCTAGAATTTGAACCATCTTATTCCTGAATCTCTTACCCTAAAAATTTGCCACCCATAAACACCATGCACAACTTTATAATGGTTAACAGTGTATTTGCTAGTATTACAATACTTGAAGAGAGCATTTTCTAAAATTTTGAAGAACATTTCCTATGATAAAAATGATATTAAAATATTCAGTTAAAGCTCAGCTTCCTATAGGATTCCACAGAACATTTACAATGATATTATAATAGATACTGTAAAAAGAAAAGAAAAACATGTAGATAAACTCTTATCAAACTTATTTGGACTTGTTACATTATTCTCAAAACACATATCATAGGGAAAGAGTTTTATACTAAGTATATTGAAATATGTTGATTTTTTTTCTCTCCCCCCCTTTTTTTATTAAATTATAATTGTGTACATTGGTGCAATCATGGGGCACAATGTGCTGACTTTATATACATTCTGAAATATTTTCATTGAACTATTTAACATAGCCTTCATGGCCTTTTGAAATATGTTGATTTTTTAAAAGTCTGTGGCTCAATGGGCTAAGGCGCCAGCCATGTACACTAGAGCTGGCGGTTTCAAATCCATCCCAGGCTCGCCAAACAGCAATGATGGCTACAACCAAAAAATGGCCAGGCATAGTGGCGGGCACCTGTAGTCCCAGCTACTTGGGAGGTAGAGGCAGGAGACTCGCTTGAGCTCAGAAATTGGAGGTTGCTGTGAGCTGTGATGCCTATGTACTCTCTCCAGGTTGACAGCTTGAGGCTCTGTCTCAAAAAAAAATAAATAAAAATAAAATAAAAGTAGCAATAAAAAAGACAAAAGAATGAAAGCTATAACTTTGTAATTTAAGTAAAAAGAACTAACTACACCTACAGATAGAAATTAACATGTCAAATCAATATTATTAAATATATATACTATGACCTGGAGTTTTCCTACTATTCCCTCTCCTCAGAATTTATAGTGTTTCTATTTGCATAGAAGAGCTTTAGTTTCAGAAATAGTCCACATGTTTTTTGATTTTTCTAATAAAAACACTTTGCAAAAATTTACATTTTTCAACAGCATTCATATACATTATCTAATTTGATCTTTAAAAATTATGAAAGATATTCAAAAAGTTTGTTATGGAAGATATTCACATACTAAAAGATTTTGCCTCAATATGTATGTATGTGTGTGTGTTTAAGACATATTTTACATTATAAGAAACACTCGTGGAACATGTTAATGACTTGCCAAAATATTTTTAAATTTTTCAAAGTTGCAGAAAATTTACACTTACACAAAGTTCTCAAATACAGTAAGAGAGCATAAGTTCTTCCCATAAATTACTAACCCTAAAAACAAATATCAAAAGGTATATCAATAAATATATTGTTTTAAGGTGCACTCATAGACAGGCCAAAAGAGACTAAGATGATAAATCTTTTTAAACAAATAAACAAATATTGATGTTTGGAGTAAATACTTTACAAAATATTTAGAAACAAATTGTAAGATGAATGAATACATTTAATTATATGATACACCAAACAATTCTGTTGCACTATAGGCATACTACATAGATTTACAAGTCAAGCAACATGTTGAAATTAACCTGATAATTTTTATACTGTAGAGGACGCCAAGAGCCTGCTGACCTCTGAGCAAGATGATTTGCAGCTGGGAGGTGGGCCCTAGGGCAATTCCCCCGCAGGTGCTGCTTGCAGAGAAAGAACCTGAGCCCAAGGCGATCCTTGGACATGTAGTCATTGTCTAATACTCCCCACACCTGCTTGTGCTATCTCACTAAAACGCTACTGCGGAGTTTGCTCGGGGCTACCCTGCAATCAAGGTTAGCCCGCCTCCTGCAAGCTTGTACTAATCTGCGTCTCGCCTGGTTTCTTTCTGTGGCAATCGAGACCAGGGCCATAGGGGTTGCAACATTATACGGTTGGTTAGGGTAGATCAAAGCAAAGATTTTATGAAAATTAGTGTAAAATTACATATTTCAGAGTATCCCAAAGTCATTTGTCTATATTCAGCAAAAGCACCTTTCACAGAACGTTTGTATAGATCAAGCAACAAAAAAGCTATATTTAAAACTCCTATTTCGCTGCCATATTTACAGGACTGACAGTATGATAATTTAAAAGAATTACATATGCCTTACTATTTTGCCTAAAAACCTAAAATTAAAGAAGTCATCATTTTAATGTTGGGACAATCATCACAAACCCTACACTATCACAGACAGAAATCAGGACATTTGTCATCACTACTGTTTGCTTCTTAAGAAATGTACTTTGCGTATTAGAAAGTGTGCCATCATTAGTCTTTGAAAAATTAATTGTTTCAATAACACAGATGCTGTATCTCCCTGGGAAAACACATGGTACACACCATGTCAGCACAGTGCTGTAGAAAACAGTCTTTCAGAGGAAGTGAGGCCTGACACACTGCCATGCAGTCATATCATGAGTGAAGCCTCCACTCCTGTCTCCCTGGCTGTTCATTTATCACTGGAGCCTCCTCAGTCAGTGATCACCCAAGATACTGGCCCACCAAGAGGTTTAAGTGCAGAAGTTTATTACCACTGGTGAGGTGCACAGCTCATGCGCCAAAATTCAAAATGCTACTTATGGAGCTGACTGGTGAAGATTATCAACAATGAAGGAAGATACCCTGTCGTTTCATCATCCTTCTGCAACATGGGAATATTGAGCATAGTTTTAAATTAAAAGATTTTGCCGTATGTTGACAATGTTAATTTCTATCATGAAATCAAGAAAACAGTTTTCTTTGACAAAAATCAGTATTATGTTAATACATGATTGTTTTACTTCTGATCTGTTCTTTTTGATTAATGTGCATTATTATGTGTGATACAATAATATTTTCTGTAATATAACCTATGTGATGCAGTTTGATTTCATGCAACTTCAAAATGCACTACAGGACTCTTTCCTAAAACACAACAGTTTTTAGAAGAGAAGTTTTTTGATCTGTTTCCTCCAGCTAATAATTTGCTGATTTCTCCTTTTCAAACTTCCAACTCTGGCTTCGAATCTGCCATCTTCACTGGCATAACATTCTATTTTTGAAAACCAAATAAAGCTCAGTTCAATAGCACCTCTTTGAAAGCCAGCTTGGAGTTGTTC
Source organism: Arctocebus calabarensis (assembly GCA_963573935.1). Taxonomy (NCBI): domain Eukaryota; kingdom Metazoa; phylum Chordata; class Mammalia; order Primates; family Lorisidae; genus Arctocebus; species Arctocebus calabarensis. Next base: position 34,856 of record CAUYON010123224.1, on the reverse strand, counting down.
ATGTTGCTAACTGCTGGGAGCACAAATGTAATAAATAAAATAATTTGGAAGAAATATAAAAAGTACAAACAATGAAGGCGATAAGTCTTCTAAAAGAGAAGGGATAGTTCTTTCTATGAAGCTACAGAAAAGAAATAACATCGGAAGGAGAAAGACACAGAATTTAGTGGGCTCATGTCTCTTTTCCCCACTATTGAGTGGTAACAGCAAGTGCTTAGATGAAAGGATAGGTGGTTTGTAGCAGATTTTAGTAGAGTAGAGTGGTCATGGTTTGATTTGTTCTTGATATTAGCGCTATTTTCACATGTTTAATAGAAAAGACGCGAAACATTGTAAACATAATTTAAGAAGCTTATTCTGCACAGAGAGCCACACTAAAGAAGCCTTAAGTAAGTGGTCTCCTTATGATCGGGTTAAAGTTTACTTTTATACATTTCAAGGAAGTAGGAGTTACACTTGAAGTTGGAATCAATACATGGAACACATACATTGATCTGGCCCCCAAACCAGGACATCCTGAAGCATGGCATTACATGTTACAGGTGGATTTAATGATTCTTAGATTTGCAATTGGTTATAAAGAAATGAATATTGCAAGGCTGTCCAACCTTTTTGTTTCTGCCATTCATAGAAAAAATAAGGGTTGTTTGGGGCCATAAACTAAATAAACAAACACTAAGGGAAAGCTGATTTGCCAAAAAAAGCTGCATGCAAAAAACCCTGTGCATACTTTTCAGGATACCTGACACCACAGATAATTGGAAAAAACAAAATCCTCACAAATCAGCACGGCCTCATCACGGGCCAAAGGCTTGTGATGATTAAGGTTTGTTAATCGGAAACAAGGCAGCACTGGACATGTACGCAGACTTGAGTGACCTATCAAATTGATAACCTGCAAGTATGGTTTGACCTTTGTATCGCATGGCCTTGAGCTTGTAAATGATTTTGTATCTGAGTGTTTCAAAGAACTCCAAAAAGGACAGGGCAAAACTAGGCGTATGACCTTTGGTGTTCTTCTAGCCGGTGAGGTCAAGTCAGCTTTATGGGTTGTTTTAAGAGAGGGTTTCCCTTTTGCCCAAAGAGAGTCTGTTCAGTCACCTGGAATCTTAAGAATTTAATTCAAGGCGGCGCCTGTGGCCCAAAGGAGTAGGGTGCTGGCTACATATGTTGGAGGTGGCAGGTTCAAACCCAGCCCCGGCCAAAAATGGGAAAAAAAAAAAAAAGAATTTAATTCAGGTGACAATATTAAAATTGTATTTGTTCTTGCATATGTTTAATTTTAAAATCAATGTTCTCCCAAGAATATCTTATATAGCTCAATATACATTTTAAACATAAATAGATTTTTTTTAAAGAATAATTTGTGTTAATTTTAAAATTCCAAACCTTCCTTCTTGAAGATTTTTTTCTTTCATTTTCCCAGCATTGCCTGGCATCCAGACTGAGAAAATGTTTCTTAATGTAATTCTTTTTCTTACTTTTATATTTCTCAATACTTGAACAGGAATTTGATCATCATGAACGACTTCTGAAAAATTTCCCAGTTTTTGATAAATTAATTTGTGCTATTATTGTAACAAGAACAGGAAGCATGGGATCTTCATCTTTAGATATGAAAATTGAAATTTATTTCGGCAAGAGTTATTTTTAGGAGACTTCATTATGCATTCATTCCTTAGCTTGGGGATTGTGTGATGCTGAACGTCTTCCAAATTTTAATCTGAAACCTACCTAGGGCAATGAAGTGATATGAATATAATGTAGAGATAAAGTAGAAAAGGAAGGTTGAAAAGTGTAACCATTTTGTCCAATGCCAGATTCTGATCTCGGAACAAGGAAATCACCAGCAAGTGAATGCCCCAGGACCACCCCAGAGCCAGATACACTCAACTGTGATTACCTGGGTGCCAACAGTTTACAATTAATGTCTATGCAGTCAACAGAAAAAGAGCCAAAATCTGTAAAATAATTTAAAGTGATTTATTCTGAGCCAAATTTGAGGACCATGGCCCTAGACACGCCCAAGAAGCCTAGAGCAAGTGAATTTGCTGTGGTGGTGAAGTTGCACTTTGGTTTTATACATTTAAGAGAGGTGGGAATTACAGGTAAGTCACAAATCCACACATGCAAGGCATAAATTGTTTTGACCTGAAAAGGCAGGATTTCTTGTTGGGGGTTGGGGGTGTTTAATAGTCACAGGTGAGTTTAGAGATTCTTTAGTTAAGAATTGGCTGAAAGATTTAGGTTTGGTCTAAAAGAACAGAAGTCAGTGAAAGGGAAGGAGAGCTTGAGTAAAGATGGGGATCTGCTAATCAGAGACAAGCCAGGGGCTATTCCCAGGCTCAATGATTTGTTATGTAAATTGGGGACCTGCAGGTTTTTCTTGCATAGCCTTCAGCCTCTTACTGAGTTACAGCAGAGGTCTCTAAGAGGGGAAGGAGGCGTGATGAGGCCTGTCTGACCGCCTTTCTCATGGTTAGCAACTGAGTTTTAGGGTATCCCTGGGTTGTAAGGTCGCCAAGTCACAAAGCCGGGTGTAGAGCTATAGCTAAAGTTCAGTTGGTGCCTGAGATTCATAGGCATCAGCCCTGAAAAGCAGAGTGCTTATCTTTTAAAGGTTTTCAGTTGGGAAGGAGGGAGAGTGTCACGTTGTCGGTGTGCTAGGGACGGCTGCCAGGTACATTCCAGCTGGCCTCCCTCATGCTGTCCCTTTCGCCTCTCCTGCAGCCCTGATGTCCCCTACTCGCTCCTTCCACCTGGCTGGGTCCCTCCTGTCTGGTTTCAGCAGAGGCCACCGAACAGCCAACATGGAGCGCTCTGTCCTCAATGGAGTGTCCTGGGCTTGTTCTGGTTTTGGAGTTTCTCCCACCAAACTACCTTTGGCCAACAGGGGGTCCATTCTGTCAATCGCTGGGGGGCGGGGCCGTAAGATTTGGGGTTAGTTCGCAATAGCCTGACTTCAAGGACTGCTGTTTCCTAACGGGGCTTTTGGACATAAAAAAAAATGTTACCCTTACCGGGTGAGGGGTCCGCCCTCCTACCCAGGAGAGAACCTATTCACCGGTGTGTGGAATAAGACCCCGTGTCTGTCTCTCAGCAAACTTCCTGTCCCCAGCTGGCTCCCACATTGAATTCATTCCCGTGGGAAGCCAAGAAGCCCCTTGGTGAGGTGGGGGTGGGGGTTCCTTCATGGCCCCTACATCAGATACACAGAGCGCCTGGCAGTGCAAACGCGGCCCTTTAGAAGGAACCCACTCCGGGACTGGGGCAAAGATCTCAATGGATGTTCTCCTGGTTTTACAGACGGGGATTTGAATTTTCGTATGTAAAGGGGAGGTGAAATACAGAAAGGGAGGAGGGGACAGGCCGGGACGGAAAATGGTCCCATTCTTGTGAGGTTCTGGAAATATGCATTTTATTATGTAAAGTAAGGTAAATGTTGGAAGAGGAAAAAAGAGCGAAGGAAGAATGAAATATGTAGGCGTCTAAGATACCGGAATTTCCTCCTCAGCAGGTCCTTGGTCTCGGGATTTGAAGAATGAACCCACGGAACTCAGGTCAGGGGGAGGACAGGATCTTTGTTAGACAGAAGGGGTCACAAGCACCAGAGCTTCTGGCAAAGGGACACCCAAGTGGGAAGTCTCTCACATGGGGCCTTTGTCTAGGGGTGTGTACCACATTTTGGCCGGGACTGGGGAGGTGGAAAACATCTTTTCAAAGTTAATGAGTGCAGTCTCTCCTCCAGGAAGGCGAGGTTATCAGGCCCTTACGGTTTTGTCTCCCGGGAAGGGATTAGGGTGTGTGCCTCCCACCCTGTGTGTAACTACCCAAAATGACGCAGGCTGCTTTGTTCATGACCTTGCTAGAGCCCAGACACAGGGCGTGGCCTGGAAAAGACAGCCTGTTAGTACCTGGACATGGGCGTCTGATTTCTGAGCTCACCTGAGCCTATAGAATGGGGGGTTCCCTGTCCATCCCTGAGTGGGGCAATCCTGTATCAAAAGAATGACCCATCTGGTCCTGTTTCTCTTACAGACTGAGGAAGATAAAATTTTAATCAATATGATTAGTGTGAAATCAAGCAGCTTTAGGAGCTAGACTTAGCCTTGCAGACCCCAAATTACAATCTGCATGGTCTTATTTACTGGAGTCCCAGCAAAAACCGTCCAGTAGTCCTCATAGATGCCTGAGGCCTTTCACCTTCCAGTGGGGGTTGGGCTGATGCCTAGTAACAGCCTTTCATTTGGAAGGGAGTGTTTTATGAGTCAGCGTCTGTAGACTTGACCACCCTTTTTGCTTTAGAAATTGGAGGGGAGGATATCTTGACATTTTTATTTTCCTTTACTTGTCCCACTGTATTTTTTTCTAGTTCCATTTTTCAGTGAAAACCCTTCATGGTCAAAGATTTATGTGATGACTTCAGTTACAATTCCTCTGGACCACAAGTGGTAATTAATATGCGATTAATCATAAAAACATGGTCAGTGGGTGGGAATGTCATATACAGGTACATTTCTAGTTTTCATCTTCCTGTTCATTGTCAGAATTCTTTTATTTACTGAGTGCTCAGCTATTTCCTAAGGTAATTACCTACATGTCAGTTTTCCAGGAGTTTTGTATTATGATGCATGTCATGACGGGAGTAGAATCTTTACCTTTTGAACCGTCTCTACCCCTTTGAGATATTTTTCTGTTTAATTTTTAAAAGTAAAATATAAATATTTTTCTTATTCATGCACATCCACCTTCATCATTCTCTGTGCAAATTCAAACATTCACAAACATAAAACCACTTATGGACAGAGCCTTTCTTAGGTGTTGTTTCCCTTTTAAAAAGTGGAGTCATATAACATTTATCCTTCTGTTTGCTACTCCAGGAATATATTCCAAATATATTCCAAATAACTATCCAACTCAATAGATGTATATAGCAATGTTTTTCATACAGGTTTAATATTACATAGTTTATATACAACACAATTATTTAATCATTTCTTTCTTTCTTTCTTTCTTTCTTTCTTTCTTTCTTTCTTTCTTTCTTTCTTTCTTTCTTTCTTTCTTTCTTTCTTTTTTGTAGAGACAGAGTCTCACTTTATCGCCCTCAGTAGAGTGCTGTGGCATCACAACTCACAGCAACCTCCAACTCCTGGGCTTAGGTGATTCTCTTGCCTCAGACTCCCGAGTAGCTGGGACTACAGGCACCCGCCACAACACGTGGCTATTTTTTGTTGCAGTTTGGCCAAGGCCGGGTTCGAACCCACCACCCTCAGTCTATAGGGCCAGCGCCCTACTCACTGAGCCACAGGTGCCGCCCTATTCCTCTGTTTCTGGATACTTGCATTTAGTTTATGCAGTGTAAATGTAAGTTCTTTTTATTTTATTGCAATTTTATATTCCAGCAAAATTAAGAGATTTACCATATACTCTCACCCTCATATAGGTATAACCTTCTTTGTTACCAATATCCCTCACTATAGTGATTACATTTTTGGTAACTGATGAATCTATATTGCCGTATCATAATCACCCAAATTGAGAGTGTACCTTAGGGTTTACCGTAGGTGTTGTGCATTCTATGGGCTTGAACAAAGGTGTAATGATGTGCATACATCATTGTCGTATCATAGGAGTATTTCACTGCCCTAAAAACCCTCTGAGCTCCATCTATTCAGCCCTCTCCTTCTCCCCCCTTCCCCCCTGGCAACCACATGTTGTTTTGATGTTTTTATATTTTTTTCCTTTTCCAGAATGTCATAGATTTGGAATCATACTTTATGTAGCCTTTAGGATTGACTTCCAGTAATCCAGTAAATACCGAGTAATATGCATTTAAGTTTCTCTGTCTCCTTTAATGGCTTCATAGCTCATTTCTTTTCAGCACTGGATCATATTCCATTGTTTGAATGTATTAAGTTTTATTTGTCCATTTATCTACCAAAATATTATGATTGCTTCCAAATGTTTGCAATTATGAATAAAGTGGCTATAAACATACATATGAAGGATTATGTTTAGAATAATTTTTCAGCTCTTTCGGATAAATAAAGAGCATGACTGTGCAATCATCTTGTACGAGTTGTGTTTAGTTTTATGAAAAACCACTAAACAGTTTTCCAAAGTGGTTGCACGACATCGCGTTCCACCAGCGGTGAAGGACAGTTCCGGTTGCCTGACATCTTAGCCAGTACTTGGTGTTGTCAGTGTCCTGATTTTAGTCATTCTACTAAGTATATTGGCATGGTTCAGTGTTTAAATATCCATTTTTCTAATGACATTTGATGGAGTATCTATTCATGTATTTATTTTTCATTTGTGTGTCTTCTCTGATGACATGTCTGCTAATGTCTTTGATCAATTTTTAAGTGGATTTTTGTGTTTGTATTGTTGAGTTTTAAGAATTGTTTGTATAGTTTGGATAATGACACATTTTCAGATGTGCCTCTTGCAAATATTTGCTCCCAGTCTCTAGTCTTCTCACTCTCTTTATATCCCCTCTCCCCAATTTTGCAGAACATACATTTTTAAATTTTAATGGTCAGTTTATCAATTATTTCTTTCATGGACTGTGCTTTTGATCTATCTAAAAATCATCCCCCTACCCTAAGTCATCTAATTTTTCTCCCTGGCTGCTCTTTAGAATTTTTATAGTTTTATAAAATTTTTGTATTTATTTAGTTCTACAAGAAATTTTGAGGTAATTTTTCTCAAGGGTCAGTTCTGTGTCTAAATTTATTTTTTTGCACATGAACATCAAGTTGCTCCAGGATTATTTGTTGAGAAGATTATTTTTTTCTTCATCTTATTGCCTTTTGCACTTTGTCAGGTTTACTTGACTATATTTGTTTCGGCCTCTGAGAGTTCTATTCTGTTTCATCGTACTATTTGTCTGTTTTTCTGCTAATGTCACATTGTCTTGATTGCTATAGGTTTATGTAAAGTCCTGACATCAGGTAGGATCAATTGTTTGACTTTATTCCTTTCCTTCAATATTGTAGCTATTCTGGGTCTTTGGCTTCTCCCTTTAAAATGTGAATCAGTTTATTGATATTCACAAAATAACCTGCAGGGATTTTGATTATTTCATTTATTCCTTTTTTTACTTTCTTTCATCAGATTTTCATAGTTTCCCTCATATTAATCTTGTACATATGTTATCTGATTTATTCCTAAGTCTTTAATGTTTTTGAGTGTCCATATAAATGATATTGCATTATTAATTTAAGATTGTGTTTGTTTATTCATTCCTGGGATACAGAAAAGTAATGTAATTGACTTTTTTATATTACTTCTGTATCCTCCAACCTTATATAATTGAGTATTAGTTGCAGAAAGATTTCGTTGAATCTTTTATAATTTCTACATAGATAACTATGTTATCAGTGAACAAAAACACTTTCATTTCTTTCTTCCCTATGTGCCTATCTTTTCTTTTCTCTTCTTTTTTTTTTCTTTTGTAATTGCATTATGTGATACTTCCAGTAAGATGTTGAACAGGAGTGGAAAGAGAGCAAGAGGGAATAGTTTTGTGTTTCTCCTGATAAGCTTTCTTAGCTTCAAGCTTCTCATCATTAAATGTGGTCTTAGATATAAGTTTTTGCCAGTATTCGTTGTCAGGTTGAGAAAGTTCCTCTCTATTTCTAGTTTACTGAGAAGTTTTATGATGAATGCTTTTTGAGTGTCTATTGATATGATAATGTGATTTTTAAAAATAACCTGCTTATGTGATGGGTTGCATTAACTGATTTTCAATTGCCGAATCAGTGCTACATACGTAGGTTAATTCCAACTTGCTCATGGTATAAAATTATTTTTATATATTGTTAGATTTGATTTACTAATATTTTGTGGAGAATTTCTAAATCCCTATCTATAAGAGACACTGAAATGCAAATCTTTTCTTCTAATGTCTTTGTCTTGTTTTGGTAGTTAGGTAATCCAAAAGGAAATATTTCCTGTACTCCTTCTTCTGAAAGATATTATAGAGAACTGGTGCAATTTCTTCCCGAATTCACGTTTGATATCATCTGGGCCCACCAGCTGCTTTCCATTTTGGAGGATTATCAATTATTAATTTGATTGTGAAATAATTGTGATATACTCCTAGTCATATGATCCTGGTCTTCTTGTGTTAATTTTGGAAAATTATTTCTTTCAGGAAATTTGTTCATTTCTTCTAGATTATAAATTTTTTAGTCATAAATTGTTCACAGTATGCCCTTAGTATCTTTTTAATGTCTGTTAAATACGTCATGGTGTCTCCTTTTCATGTCTTTTATTTGTAATTTGTGTCTTCTCCCTCTATTTTTTAGCCTTCTGAGAAAGTGTTTCAACATAATATTTATTTTTATAAAAAACGAATATCAGATTGCTTTCAAGAAAACATTGTGTGCATGTTTACATGGTCTCCAAAAATGTGATAGTATTTTCCCCTGAAATTTGGTAAAGTTTGGATGGTGCTTAAAAGTTTGCCAGCAAAGTAATTGAGAAATATTTTGTCTTTTTTGCAGTCATGTACAGTTATCCATGTACTAAAATTTCAATCTTTCTTTTCTTTTTTTTGCAATTTTTGGCCAGGGCTGGGTTTGAACCCACCACCTCCAGCATATGGGGCCAGCACCCTACTCCTTTGAATCACAGGCACCGCCCTGAATATTTCTTAATATGTCAATGGAACATGTGCATTTAAAAAATGGCTTGTATGTTATATATTTTTTGTATCTATTTAAATTAATAGGCATATATTATCTACATTATAATGTCATATTCCATTTTTTTAAGAAAAAATGTCTTTAGATTTCTTTTGTGGTTTAAGGTGTCCTCCTTCATAATAAATTTGTTTTAAGAGTTTAGAGTACAGCATTTCCTTTTTTAAATGCAAAGGTTATCTTTATTTTTTAAGTTTGCTTTTTCCATATCAGATACAGTTTTTCGATGTTAGAAAGAAAAATACAGCAATTTGTCCTATTTAGTTTTTATTGATTAATTTGAAAGCAGGCTTTGGTTTTCTAAAAAAAAAAAAAAAAGGAAAGAAAGAAAGAACTGACCACTATTATAAATATTTTGGTATATTTTAACATTTTATATTTTATTTTTGGATATATGTCATGTTTGGACATCCACCTATATCAATGTTCTTTCTTATTTCTCCTTTCTGACATATAATATAAAGGTTAATTCAGTAAGTATAGATTTAAAATAACCACCAAAATATTGTTGTATAATTTTGTGAACTACCAAAACAAAAAATTAGGTATTTATTGGAAAGTTTATTTTTATTACATGTACTTTTAAACAGAGTGAAAAGTACTCTCCCTAATAATTTATCAATATCAACCAATTATAACTATGTCTTTGAGCAAATTTCATTGACTCCCTATAATTTTAAATAATTGTCTCCCTTTGTCACTGCTTGAACTTGTTAGTTTGTTTTCTAGAAATGATGAATTTTTTACAAAACAAAGGAAGTGGGATTCTGCAGGTACCTGACTAAGATTCCTGATGCCAAGAATCACCACCTTCCATGTCCTACCCCACTGCACATGACCTGTGCCAATGCACATGGTCCCTTCTTAAAAGGTCCATAACTTCTGTTGGTGAGGAAGAGAGTTTTGAGACTATTTCTCCTGTTCTCTTGACAGATGACAGACGCTTTTTGCACTAAAATTCCTTTCTTCCTTGGAAGTCATTCCTGTCTGCATCATTGAATCCTTATGTGGTGAGCAACTAGATTCAAGCCCATCCCCCCCCTTGCAGGTTTGATAACACCCTGAGAGAAATCTTCATAGGCTTTTTTAATCTACTCTTTTTCTACATAATAACTTTGTTGAAAAAAATTTCTGAATCCATGGTGGGAGGTTTATTTTGCAAGTCTTTTGATACATGTCTCTAAATTGTCACACAAAATATATGTGCCAGTTCACAGTGTCATCAGCCAATACACGACTGTCTCTTTTCTGACTCTCAGCACTATTCACATTGCCAGACTGAACAGTAACGACAGAGAAGTCAGTGTGCCTGATTGTCTATTAACACGTTACTTTAGCAGCAGAGAAAATACCCAGTGAGGAAAGCACTAAATACGTTGTGAAACAAAATACAACAAATTACACAAATAAAGTATATGTTTCCATTTTCTGACATGTCAACAAACCCGTAAATTATTTATAGTTTCAAAACCATATGCCTAAGATTTCATTTTTGTGTTATATATATATATTTTTTCATTTATATGTGAGGTTTTGGTTTTAAATAGCTTTATGTAAGTGGAAGCTAATTATGGATAGTGAGTGGTGAGATTATGTGTAACTTTGGCTTTAATAACTACATAGTCCTATTCACTAATTTACCAAAAACAAACAAAAAAAAAGAGTGTCTCTTAATATATGACATAATAAGGACATAATGTTTAAAAAATCACATTTACCAAGACACAATTAAAAAGCAATTCACACACGTTATGTAATCTGTTCAATATCCTTGAAGTATCCTATCTTTGTATCTTAATAGGATTCTGAGATGCGAAAATCCAGTCTACAGGTGCTTTACAGGTAAAGTGATTCTGAAGGGAGATTCCTAGAACATACAGAAGTCCATGTTGTTGCAAATCAGTGGGGAGGAATTTTGGAAATTTTGTAGAAGGAACAAATGGCCCCTGGGACAAAAGTTGGCCTGAATCTCAGGATACATCATCTCCTGATACTGACAGCTCCAGTTTGTCTAACCTACCAGATTGGGCCAGAGATGTTCTGAGCAAGACACTCTGTGCCAAAACCACGCGATGGGGCCCCTGGTCAGGTTTTTGCATACAAATGGGATTATAACACACTAGCTTACAGAATCAGAGAGCTGTAACACCCGATGGATGATTGAGGAAGTTTCGTTTAGCATTGTTGCTGATCCAGGAAGCATTTCAAATTGTATTATTTTGTGTACTGCAATAGATTTCATTAAGCATGTGTGTAATAATGACATTGAAAAACTTATGTGTTTGCATGACAGATCCTGTTTTTAAGTTACTATTTCTCTCTCTTATTTTCTCATGCACACACACACATATAAACATATACACACAAGTGCACACACCCTAGCTTCTCTATAGACATAATAGCCTTCGTCACACAGATAAGGATACTCCAGTTCACAGAAGTCACGTAACTCCCATGTCCCAGGGGTTCTCAGCCTGTGGGTCACCACCCCTGTGAGATGATGAAAGTCCATGCGGCATTAGGAAGGTTGAGAACCTCTGCGAGAGCTTCATGGTCTCATCGGTAAAAGTGAAAGACAAGATTCTAACTCAGGCACGTCTTTCTCTACGCCAGTGGATCTCGAAATTGTGTGCATATAAAAACAAACTGGAGAACTTGTTGAAGCAGAGAAAGCTAAATCCTACACCCAGAAGTTCTTATAGTGAATCAAGGGTGAGGTTCCCAAATTTACGTTTCTAACAAATTCCCAGATGATGCTGTTTCTGGCCCAGGAATCACATTTGTCTACATCTAGTCTTTACACCAAGTTGCATGTTTTGATTAGGAATAAACATGTTCGAGACTCAGAAGGCTAAGCCAAGAACCATATATGTCCTTTATTCCTATACTACCTGGTTATCTCTGTTAGAATAAACTCAGTGTGTTCACAGGTATGTGTGAAATAGACCATGAAGGGGCATTAAAACGCACAGTGGGAGAGGATGATGGTGGATAGAAAGAAGGCATAGGCCACGGAAATATAAGGTGAAAAAAAATTATTTTAATCAGTGAAATTTCATATGGGATAAAATAATATAAAATATAAAGTAGTATGAAATAAAAGTTCTCTAGAAATCACTGGTAGATACTGAGAGAGGATACATGAGAAGGGTGAGGTTTAGGAGAACAGGTCTCCTCAAGGAGACCCCAAGGACACACCTGCAGTCACCTCCATGGTGACTCAGCTCTTGGGAATTTGTAAACTTAACTTCTTGGAACTTGGAAATTTCCACTTCTGTGAAATCCTGTATTTCTGTAGGGGCTGTAATAGCATCTCCCGCCTGATTCAAACTGGCCATTGAGAAGGTACGTGTGGGGTGGAACTTTTTGACTGTTGACAAAAAGGGAAAGACCAAGCCAGTTGGGGAGCGCTGCTATTTGGAATTCTTCTATGCTGTAAGCTCCTGGATGGTGAATAAAGCCCTTTCCTCCTGTAAACATAATGTTTGGGTGCTCTTTCTTTCTGTTGGGCCTCATCTTCCATCAATAAAAATGGACATAAATTAATGGGACTCAAAGAGGAATGCTGGAAAAGTAAAGGAGATTTTATATATGAAGCAAAATGATATTTCTTGTTAAAGTTTCTGACATGTATAGTTAATACAGATAGGATGTCAGTGCAACTCTTCCAAACAAGAAGTCAGGTTCAACTTTTAATGCTTCGATAAAAACAAAATCAAAACAAGGAAAGTTAATACATTTTGAAATATAGTAAAATGCAGTAAAATAAATACATATTTTTGAAGCCATAGATAAAACCCTGCAATATAGTTTTTGATACCCATTCTCAGAGGGAGACCTGTATATTGTCTGGCTTTTGTGATTTTCCTACATAACAAAGTATTGCATCCAGAGCAAATCCAATACCACCCTGAAAATATTCGCATTCACTCTTTGAACAACATTTTAAAACAGTTTTATCCATTTGAAAATATTTTATAATACTTTTTTACACAATTGATTAAAAATAAACTTACATAATAGTATGTACTATAAAGTCTCCCATTTTAATGATTCTAGTTTGAACTTATCAATAAAACATCATTTCAGAACCAGGAATGGCAGTAACCTAAAATGTTCTTTAATTTCAGACCCTCCAGAAATGGTACCAGATCAAGATAATAAAAAAATTAATTGATTAATTAAATATAAAATGTGAAGAGCTAATGAAAATCATGAATTTCTCTCTGATTCAGGGACTTATGTCAACAATTCTCCATTTGAAGGACATTGTGGATACAGTACAAGAATCTAAGGGGAGACAATGGGGCAAAAAAATCATTTTGCAGTTGATATTTGGAAACCTGTGAAAAAATATCAACTATAACTAGTAAGTTTCATCTTAGTTGTCAGTTTATTATTTTCCAATTTTATGGCCCCAATAAAAATATGGTGCTTTTATTTTTGATTCTCAAATCACAACAAAACACCTATGAAGCGTTCAGAATTAATTTGAACAATGTGGATGGCACCATAGTCCTGTGAAAATGTAAATAAAAGCGTTTTCTAAGTAAAGAAAATACACATAAATATTTTCAAACCTGTTTGGTTATTCCAAACAGGCTAAATAAGCCTAATTATTTTAAGAGTCCAATTTTTCATAACCTGCACAGTTATAAACTGTGGGTAGGCAAATGTCACATTTCTAACTCATCCATTTTTCAAAAGTCTATAATTTCTCCCCATTTTAAAAAGATGACCTGGAGATTTTTGGAATTTGAGGTATTATCAAAAGGGTTTAAGATTAAAATCTGAACAACTAATCTTATCAGGACAAAAAGCCCTGAACTATCATAAGTATAAAGAGTAACTTGTTGCAAATTGTATTGTACTATTTTAAGTAGGCTTATGGAATGTATCACAATGAATCTTTGTATCCTTTCTGCTTTTGTAGATGTGGTAGCTAAATTTACAATTCAATTGAAAATTATAATTCCTAAATTCACCTTGGCTCAGCCATTCCCTAATCTTTCAAGCACTTATTTCCTGCCATCATGCTTTCTTTTCTTCTCTGTCTAAATACAAGAAGAACATATCCTCTAATCATTTTAATTCATGTGACAGAGAACTTTTTTTTTCCTAGAAAGGACATTATTTATAGTTCTTTTATAAAATGTTCTTTTGAATTTGTTTGAACCAGCATATTGAAATGCAAAGTTGGTCAGTAATCTGGCTACTAAATTCAAACGAAGTTCAAATGAAAAATAGATATTTATTGTGCATCTGTTACATGCCAGGGCCTGTGCTAGTGCTGGAGGTCCAAAGAAAAAAGAAACCTTTCAATTTGTTGGCTCAGAACTGATAATAAAAAATGGACAACCAAACAACATTAAAATGCAGTGTGATGTGAACTGTCAAGTTGGTAGATGTGCTGTGTATTGGGGGGAGAAAGAATATCAGTGTACCTTAAAAGAGGTTTTGATGGATGAACTAGATTTTGAAGGTTGATTAACGATTTGGCAGTCAGCCAAATAAAGAAATGAATACCATACTGTATATCAAATGCTATAGGAATGGAATTACACAGTTTGCTCAGAAATACCAAATAATTTAGTATTGCTTTTATTATGAGACACTGCTGGTTGTATGTCCCAAAACAATCTTGTTAGCCGGCAGACACGTATTTGCTTATGCTTTTTTCTATTCTCTTTATGAGTAGCTAATTTGGCCTTGTCACTCTTCAGACTCAACACTATGCAGTCATTAAATAGTTTATCTTTCTTCTGGTCACACTGCAAAATCCCAGTTCTTAGAGCTCTTGCAAGTAGGTGGTGCCACCTAGTTACTCTGAAAGAATCTTTAGTTAAATTAACATCAATCTCTGGCAGACACGTTCGTTTGATTTTTAAGTAGTTTGATTTTCCCAGTGCACTCATAGGAACTCATTTTCTGACTCCTTGGTAGCTGGATGAGTCATGTAATGTACGGCACCTCCAAGCCTGAACATAAAGTCTCCCCTGGTCTCTCTCTGTTAGAGAGTCGTTTCACACAACAGCACAGGCCCGGATCTCTGAGTCACCACTTCTTAGAAAGCTGCCAACCAAAAAATATCAGACTTAGATTATGTGTTGTGCAGTGTGGGCTGTCACATGGCAGGGCCCCCATAGTCTGGGGAACATTCAGGATATGAACCCACAGCTGCTTCTCTGCCATTCCCAAAACAGCCGTGTTCCTTTCTTCCTGCTCACTCTGCCCGAAGTCACGCAGTCCTTTCCTTGTCCAGTTAACTATGCAGAGATCACTGTGATCTTTGCCTTCCCACGTCACATGTTAACGAAGTTGAGTAGAATCCACTAAGCCGCACAGTTCTTTCTTTGTTTTGTCAACTATGCTGAGATCCTCATGATCTTTCCCTTCTTACCACTTGTCATATGTTAACAAAGTTGAGCAGAAACCATTAACAAGATGATTTGTGTTTATTAAAGTCATTTACATTTTCATACTGTACCATAAGACCAAGATTATGTCTTTGGTTTATGCTATTTCCCCATATTGTCTATGCTACTCCCCCCCAGACAACCCTGTCTAGATTCTATTAAATAAAGCTGATTTTGTGCTTTGGTGCTGGGGCAGACCTCCCGATCCCATCTTTCATTTCTGTGTCTTCTCTCGTACTGTGTTTTCCTCATTCCCCACCAATTCCACTCTGGTTCTCTCCACTTTCCCCGCGCTGGTTCACAACAATGTGTCAGAAAGAAACTAATATATTTTGTCATGTCAGTGAGACTTCATGTTTTAATATTAATATTAAGTACTAGCATAACTTGTCTGACTCCCATCGGCACTGAATTAGTACAGATTACAGGTTACTGATATCACACTAGTTCATAGAATAACATCAAACACTGAGGTCAAATTGTAAATTAGCTGAGGTCTGAGATATACCTTTTGCAGCCCGCTAGCCTCTATTTTGTGTTTGTTTTTTCCTCCTTCAGCCTCGTATCCATTCTTAATCAACCAGAGTTCAGGTGGTACCCTGGCTATATAGGCTCTTTCACATCTTGACACAGTGACCAGTTCTCCTGACACATCTTTACTGCTTGAGACACTTCTGATTGATTATTACTTTCTGTGTGTGGAGTCTCATCCTAGACACCAAGTACCCATGAAATGGGAAAAATGTTTCCTACTCTGAGCTGTGACAACACCCTGAAAGGTCAGAAAGAAGCTGAGGCCAATGCTACCCTGAAAATCAACATTCTTAAGTGCAAACATAAAAGGAAGGGATAAGAAGGTTAATATTTATTTGGCCCATATGATATACTAGACTCTATCATAGAGTCTAGATATTTATGGGGGCACAAAATTATTTCACCTTTGTAAGAATCCTGATTAAAGTTTTACAGAAAAGGGGCTCAGTTATACTGAATAATTTCTAAGTCACATAAATTCATGCTTATGAGGGAATTTCTCATATAAGTAGAATATATTTAAAGAAAAGGATATTTTAAAGAAAGACAGCACTGAAAGCTTTTATTTATTTATTTATTTATTTATTTTTGCACTTTTTGGCCGGGGCGGGTTTGAACCTGCCACCTCCAGTATATAGGGCCAGCATCCCTACTCCTTGAGCCACAGGCACCACCCTGAAAGCTTTTATTGGAGAAAGAAGCAATTGGGTTTTACATTATGTTGCTTTAGAAATTATTATACCAGATATATATTTAGTATTTCCCATTTACATGATGCATTCATACAAAATAACTTATTTACTATTTCTGAACAATTTAAAATCAAGTAAACTTTCATGATGTAGATGAGAAAACTATGGGTCAAAAATTTAACATGACACAGGTTACGGATGGACTGCCCAGCGGTAGACTGAGGGCATTCTGACTGCACATCCACGCTCCTTCTGTTATCCTGTGCTGTGATCGTACTCAGTTAGGATATTGGGTATTAATATATCTAGAGCCCGGTCCTGTCTCTTCCTCAATTTTGTGTGACTTTGAAAAAAAAAGATACTCATCTGCACTGTAGTTTTGTCGTTTCTAATATTCCTTTCAACACTACATGTCTTCTTTTCTAATTTAAGCTTAGATGGGAGGAACTGATAATGTCTCACATCATTAGCTCTTTCCTATATCGCTTGCATTTAAACTTTATTTTCCTAATGGAAGTTGAATATTCAGGTGTCAGTTTTAGACAGGGTCAATGAAAGAATATCTATTTTGATACTAGACATATGTCTGTATGTATATATACTTTTTTTTTTTTAGAGGGAGCCATTTAAGTTACATTCCTTTCCGTGGGACAGACAGTTCTGCTTATAAAAAGAGAAATAACAAATGAAAGACAGCATGTTGATTCATATTTTATGCAATTTAAAAACAATTGAGTTGTATTGTTAATGTAGCTATGATGTAACAACTTATGACATGCTTAACAGTGAGCAGAAGTAGCTGTCACTGCTATCATAATTTATTAGCTTCCTTTTTTGGAATAAAAAAGATGATGGGCTTACATGGGAGCCGGAGGAAACCCGCCAAGTCCGTGGCCTATACCTGAGGCTCAGCCTGTTGCTAGTCTCTGTGGAGAATGTATGCTAATCAATCTATATCAATTAATTAAGTGGTGCTGCCCATTGTTCTTCTTATCAATGAGTAAAATAAAATCCATTGTGAAATTCCTGGTCCCCAGTCAAGCTATTATCAATTTGTGTTTAGATTTACCTTTCACCATTCATTCAACAAACATTTATTGGGCAACTTCGATGTGGCAGGCAAAACAAATACAAAAATAAATAATCTCTGGCCTCTAAATGTCTTCATCTCAATGGAAAGAAGAACAAAGTAACATGTGGATATAGCACCTGGAGGAAAATGTGAATATAGAGTTGAAAAAGGGGGTGCAGGATGATGTGTTCAAGCTAGAGGACAATTACCTATATCTTTGTCTAACTTGGGAATGGAACTGAAAATGGGACACAAAACTGGTACAATAAAGTTTACAAATATGAGTCAGAGCTCATTAATTTATCTTCTACATGAGAATGCCTAACCCTAGATACTCTTCGGAGGGAGACATTAGTTGCTTTGGGCGAAAGCACATCTCCCAAAGAGACAGCAGGTGAGTCTTTGAGGTGCAGGGCCAGTGGGGAGCAATATCACAGTATTTGGAAGTTTTTAGTCACTAATTGTTTTCACACATTTATGCACTTATGTCTTTACGAGATGCTAGAATAACGTGCATATCATATGTGATTAAAATAAAATTCACAGCCATTTTAAATCATACGTGGAATTGTTTTTGTTAAGTTTCCCTTATTGCAAAAGAGGATCGTGAAAGCTGAATTGAAGGAGAGAAGAAGATTCTCAACAACCACGGTGTGAGAACACTAATACCCTTAGTTTCATTCTAGATCGAAGTGGTGCTTGTCCCCAGGCTGTCTTCGTCTGCTGAGGAATGAGCTGGCTAAACATCTCCACCTGAGCAGCACACTCCCACCTTGCACACTGAGTCTCTCCTTCACCCACGCCAGTGGCCTGGGCATGATGACCCATCCTGCCCAGCTGGAGGCTGGCTCGCCCCCCACAGAGCCCGTGTGCTCTGCTCAGAGTGAGCTCAGCGGTACTATTACAGATCACAGCTTCTCAACGGATCTCTCAGCTAATGCTATTACCAAGCTCTCCCTTTACCCGGCTTTAACTCAAAGCCTTTCATCTGACAACCTTGCAGAGTATAAAAAATATATTTTCAGTATCTTCTAATGGTGTCATGACTCCCACCCTTCTAAACTCTCTGTCCTGGGATACATCCTCACCAGTGAGAGGGTTTTTGTTGTAGAAACTATCTGGAAAATGGTTTTACAATATCTATCAAATGTAAGTAGGGGCAGGGGGTTCCTAGTGATCCCATCCTTCCTACCAACATCTGGACGAGCATCTGTAATACAATGTGAGCTAGCAAAGCACCGCGGAGGGGTCAAAAGGCCTCTTCACTGCTCTGCTGAGGGTGAATGTGCTGGGGTCATGGCGGCATGTGTGACATGCCTACAGAGGGTTGATAGGGGACCTCTGCCTTGTGCAAATTACAGCTTAGTGTCACTTATAAAACAATCAAACACCAGCTGCAATTTCCCCTGATTCTGTGCCTCCAGGGCACCAGTTCAGCATGTAATAACTCCTGGATATCTGTTTCAAAGCCTGCCACAGAGTTCTACACCCTGGGTGAGCACACAGTAAGCTTTATATAAGGACTCAGATTCCTTTGGGCCTCAGCTATATAGATTTGTTTGATGGGAGAACTATAATAAAAAAAAGAAACAAAGGAATAGAACTGTTAGCACCTTTAAAGGAATTCTGGACATGTGCCAAAACCCCCACGCATATGGCAGAGCTCAAATATGCTTGTTGCCAATATGAAAAAGCCTGAGACAGGCAGCTGATGTTCATCACTGAGCCGGCCGGGGTCCTTTGTGCTAGAGGGTCTGCTGGCACCGGGCACAGCTGCTGACCGGGTTGCGTACTGTATGCGTGGAAGTCAGTCCCAAGGAGATGTGTGGAACGTGACCAGCTCTGCTTTTCCCTCTATGGCCCCTGGTGGAGGCTGCACTTTTTAAGGGGTGCAGCTGCTACCTCAAGCACCTATGTGCTTTTTACCCAGTGTGGCATTGTAATCTTTTTCTTTAATGAATAGAGGTTTTCTAGAAAAGTTAGCTGTAAGGACCATCCTATTTTCGCACAGGCTTCTGTTATAGAATCAGATTCGTATTTCTTCAAAATACAAAGAAATGGCACCTTTCCTGGAGGAGGTGAAACCCTGCCTTTCCTCCCGGCATCCTTGACACTGCACCGTGCTGGCAGCATTGGTTTAGAAGAGAGTTGGAGCCTCAAATGCACATTTTTTTCCTTTTCATTATTTATTTAGAATTTTCATGACTTTAAATCTCTACAATGAAATTCACTTTCCCCTACAAGAGTATTTAATTTATAGACTGTGAAGTATAAGGACTTTTTTGTGTCAACCAGGTGTGTAGTTCAGGCCAGACATTTCTGGGGGGCTTGTTGACCAGAGTCCAAGTTCCCCAAACCTGTCAAGGCCTGCAATAGCAGGGCTGGATTCTGGGGGTCCTGTTGCCCAGGGCCCCCTTTCCTGGGCTGCAGACAGCCCTATGGTTACTGGTGGTTGAGAACAGAATGTCTAGCAACCAAGATCACTATTGCCTGAGTCCTGCCCAGGCAGAGATAGAAATCACTGAAGCCAGTTAGGAGAGTTCATCCCCACTTTGTAAAGTTGAAGCTGGCATCACACAGCCTGCCTGAGTAGCTACCGTCCTTTGTTGCACTTCTTGTTGTTAATGATTACTTGAGGCACCTTGCTTTGAATAACTCCAATTAAGTTTATGCATTATGCTGTCACCTTGATTTGTAATTTTTGATTGACTAAAGTGACCTAATGGCCAAGCTGTGCCTGCTGGCTGCACGTGAGATGCTGCTGGCTCAGTGCATGCCCCTCACATGTCCCGTTTGCAACCTCACCTGGGGTCACTAAATCTGAGGGTTTTTTCTTCTTCTTCTTCTTCTTTTTTTTTTTTTTTGAGACAGAGCCTCAAGCTGTCACCCTGGATCGATTACTGTGGCATCACAGCTCACAGCAACCTCCAATTCCTGGGCTCAAGCAAGTCTCCTGCCTCTGCCTCCCAAGTAGCTGGCACCTGCCACAACGCCCGGCCATTTTTTGGTTGCAGCCCCCATTGTTGTTTGGCAGGTCTGGACTGGATTCAAACCCGCCAGCTCAGGTGCACGTGGCTGGCGCCTTAACCCGCTGAGCCACAAGCGCCAAGCCCTGAGTCTTTTTTCTTGCCTCAACTGCCTTAGTGCAGATCTGGCACTGGTTGTGGGGACCCAAGTCACCTGCATTTTTTAAAACTTTAATATTGCTCATTTTAAACATAAACCTAAATTTCATTCTCCTAATTTTTTGGAATGTACAATTATGTTCTATTTAAGTGCTATGCATTTTACTCTGCCCATTATTTACCAAGCTCAAGACTCATTTCCTACTTCAAGATGTACACATGGTCTTGATTTGCCTAAAATTAAAAAGCATTTCAAGTTCTATGAGCCATAGAAATTTTGTAACAAATTGTCACTAATACCATTAATAACCATGGATGTTGAGAACAGTTTTTCAGAGATCATGTCAATGTATATTCTTAACTCTCAAAGTAAATTAAACTCCTTTAAAACTTATCATATGACCATCAAGGATGTCAGGTATAAAGAAAAGGCTTTACACGAGGTGTTTGAGTAATTGGTTACACAGATCTGTGTGAAAATCTTTTGGAAAGCAGATATCTAGAACTTTTGAAATACAGAATAAATTCTCTGAAGTCAAATAACAGTTGCATTGAGAAATATGTGTTAAGAAATCAAAACTTCTCTGAATAGTGTAACAGTCCTGATCAAAGGATTCGATCTTTCCATTGTAGGCAGTTTGGAAATATAGGGCATAGTGGCATACAAACAAGAATCAAAGGACATGCAACTGGAATGATAAAAATCAGATTTTAGAAATCTAGAAAAAAACAGTTCAGAGAATACTTTGAATCACTGAGTTCACTAAGAACAGTGATTGCATCTATTTGGATGTTTGAATATATCTAAACTCCATTATATAATTGAGAAATATATTAATACACACTACATTCCATAGAATTTTGTTAAATTGAAGATTCTCTTATTGAAAATAGTTTATTTGTTGTACTGCAATGCTAATTAACTTAAGGTATTCATTCCTTAATTATACATATTTATCTACCTTTCTGGTCATACACCTCCAATATATACATTGTTTATGACAACTAACATTAATTAATTTAAAAATGAAAGATTAAATGGAACTTCCAGGCCTCACCAGAGAAATATTATTATCTTTTTGTTTCATATACAGTTATAAAATATGAGTTTACTCTGTTGTGAATTATACATTATAAACACAACTGGTTAATCTAATTTCACAATTTAAGAAACTTACTTAAAAGGTATGCATGTACTTCATATAGATCTTAGACTTTATTTCAACTGTACATTGTAGGATAATTACATTTGTGAACTTATGTGAGAAAAAGTGTTACATACCTCATGACTGAATGTGCCTATGGTCAAAGACAGTTAAGGGGAGTACGTCAAAGGTGACAGCAATGACATTCAAGGACGAAGTTGGCAGCACATTTTATAGGATGGGTTCATGAACTTAATTGTCCAGCCTTACGTGTTAAATGAAATACTTGGCTTTTTTATTATTTACATGTTATCATTATTGGCACATGACGACATGAAACTATAATTGGTCAGGTAGGATATATGGAGAATAATACATTTCAAAGTTTGTAAAACACACAATAGAGTGCAAGTACTTAATAATTGACTTTCAAGCTTTTTTACTCCCCTTTCTCAAGAAAAATTAAATGCTGAACATGAAATAATAAGATTTTAATATTTCCTCTCAAATCTCAGACTTAACAAAGAAATATGGTATAAATAACCTATACAGTCAAGTATTAAAATGAAAATGAAATTCAGCTTTTAAAAATGAAAAATGTATTTGGTAACCAGTGTCTCTTTTTTCCTATCTACCTCATATTCAAAAGGAAATACTCAACATTCAAAAGGAAAGATGCACCAAACTCCTTAACTTGTAGTGATACACATGCCGAATATTGCCATTGTCTAAAGTCATTTATATTGAAGTTAATGGGAACCAGACATCTGAAAACCAGCACTTGTCACATTTTATACAAATATCTGACAAATTTTCACTGCACTTAATCTTCATGCCATAACGTTATAGGATTTTGTGTGTGTGTGTGTGTGATTTCCTATTCAAATAAATGAGAGAGGATTACCTCTACTAGAAATTTAACTGAGAACGACTTAGCTCCCAGATATTACTGAATACAATAGTCTGCAAGAAGTTAATGCCCTCCTGACCCATAATAAAGAGAAATTACACCTGTAAATTTAGTATAAGTAGAGTGGGAAAAGGATGAGTCTCTGATTCTGAAGCTGTAGCTGTATGCAACAAAGTGTAAATAGAAGGAAGAAAGGAGCATATCCATTCGGGAGCATTTTCTGCTCTATCTTCAGCGGTATATTGCTACTTCTGATCTGATTGCAATATTTGTAAGTTGCCCTCCACAAACATACGCATACTCTATTTCCTAGAATTGCCCCTGACACTTTCATATGAGGTTCGGCTGCAGCTTCTCAGCTTCTTTGGCCTCCTTTACACATGGTTCTGCAAAATCATAAGCCAGCATTAGTCCAGAAGCTCCCTGACACTTGAGAACTTGAGAAGGTTGCACATAAACCCGTGATCAGGGGTCTATAGATTTTGTCAACTTTCAAATACTCGTATGGTTGCTAATCTGATGGTCTCTGAGCCTTTTCTCTCTCTGTTTTCTGTTTCTCTTCTCTCTTCCTGTGTTTCTCAATGGTTGTCCCTGTCATCTCAACATATTAGCTCTTCGTCATCTTCCAGTTTATTCTACCACGTTCTTCCATCACACGTTTCACTCACACAAACCGTGTGAGTTCAGTGTATGTTCTGCAAGGGCCCGAGGCCTTGAGAACTTGTCATATTTTTCTTTGCTTCCTTTCTCTTCCCCTACTATAACTTCTGCCTGCTAAATGTCTTCAGTACTCTTGCATAGCTTGGGTGCATTATATTCCTACAACCCCAAAAACCCCAAAAGGAAAGAAGGGATGTAAAATTTACCTTCTAAACCAATTACTTTTCAAAATGTTCCACAAAATAGAATCTTCGCAAGGAGTCTCTACACCAGCTATCAAGGAGATTACATTTTCTAATGGTTGTTTGCAAGTTAAATCACCATTACTGAGCTTTCTCCTATGACAGTAAGTACGTCAAACTCACAGAAATCAAGAACCCCTTAATAATAAGGAAAAAAATGTGTAACCTAAATTTCAATTGCCTGCCTTCTTTCAGTCTCTGTTGATATTATCATTCGGAAAAATATCAAAGTCTTTAAAGACAGAAACCTATGGTGTTTTCAAAAGACTCCAGCCTTTATTAATTTATCTAACAAGTATTTTGTAACATATATAATGTATCAGGTTCTATTTTAGGCCCCAAAGATGTGGCAACAATAGCAAAAAAAGAAAAAAGAAATGTGGGGAAAGCAGACAAAAAGCTAAATAATACACTGTACTTTATATCAAATAAATACAAAGAAAGAAAATAAAGGTGAAAATATATGAAAAGGGATGGAATTAGAAGGTGGATAAAATTTTATTTATTTTATTATATTATTTTTTGAGAGTTTCTGTCACCCTTGTTAGAATGCCATGGCACTATAGCTCACAGCAACCTCAAACTCTTCAACTCAAGAGATTCTCTCTCTCTCTCTCTTGTTTTTTTTTTGTTTTTGTTTTTGAGACACAGTCTCAATGTTGCCCTCAGCAGAGTATAGAGTGCAATGATGTCACAGCTCACAGCAACCTCAAACTCTTGGGCTTAAGTGATTTTTTTTTTTTTTAGATAGAGCTTCAAGCTGTCACCCTGGTTAGAGTGCCATAGCATCACAGCTCACAGCAACCAACCTCCTACTCCTGGCTTAAGTGATTCTCTTGCCTCAAGTTGCTGGGACTATAGTAGCCTGCCATAACACCCGGCTATTTTTTGGTTGTAGTTGTCATTGTTGTTTGTCAGACCCAGGCTGGACTCGAAGCCTCCAGCTCTAGTGTATGTGGCCGGTGCCTGAGCCACTTGAGCTACAGGCACCAAGCCTCAAGAGATACTTTTGCTTCAGCCACCCAAGCAATTGGGACAACAGAAGCCCGCCACCACACCAAAGTAGTTTTTCTCTTTTGGGTAGAGACAATTTCACTCTTGTTCAGGCTGGTTTGGAACTCCTGAGCTCAGCAAGCCACTGGCCTCAGCCTCCCAAAGTACTAGGGTCAAAGGTTTGAACCACGACACTCATCCAGAGGATAGAATGTTTAGTACGCAGTCAAGGCAAGCTTTACTAGATGCTGAAAGAGGATAAGAGAAAAATTCCCTTCTCTCTCCACAAACCTAAAACTAAGTACAAAGCAAAAGAAATTAACTCTTATGGGAGAGGGAAGATCGTGAAGAGAAACTCTCTTCCATGATGTAGGTAAGTAGAAATGATTGAAAGCTCAGGATGAAGTTAAAAAAAAAAAAAAAAAACTTTAAATATTCCAAATGCATCCTAAACACCAGGCAATAGCATCCAGCCACTGGAAGAATTCGAAAATCATGCTGTTCCAAAGGTAAAAATATTGCCAAGAAAACCACAGCCAGATCCACTGTTGATTAGACTGGCAGATATCTGAATGACAGAGAGGGAGCCCTTTTTTTCCAGATGTAAATGCTTTTGCCTTCACGGTCTTCTAGTCCCTCTTGCAATGTGGACAGCAATTAAAAAAATAAACCCATACAAAAAACAAAATTAAAAAAAAATAAGTCAATGGAACTAGACCCATACATATCCAGATTTTGGAACTACTGAAGAGAAAATTTTAGATAGCCATGACTGTGTGTTTGAGAATTTAATGGAAAAGAAGCACAATGCACAGGAACAGTTGGAGAATTTCATTAGAAAGAATGAAACTATCAGACAGACTGTAAAAAAATCCAGAAATAGGGCAGTGCCTGTGGCTCAGTGAGCAGGGCACCAGCCTCATATACTGAGGGTGGTGGGTTCAAACCTGGCCCTGGCCAAACTGCAACAAAAAAATAGCCAGGTGTTGTGGCAGGCACCTGTAGTCCCAGCTACTCGGGAGGCTGAGGCAAGAGAATCTCCTAAGCCCAGGCGCTGGAGGTTGCTGTGAGCTGTGATGCCACAGCACTCTACCGAGGGCAACACAGTGAGACTCTGTCTCTAAAAAAATAAAATAAAAATTCCAGAAATAAAAAATATAATGCAACAGATGAAACCTGCTGTAATGGGCTCAGCAGTAGACTTAACACAGCTATAGAAAGAATTGTTAGACTGAAGCTTAGGCCCAGGGAAATTGCTGAAAAACAGAAAGAAAAAGAAAGTTTAAAGAAAAAACAAGGGAACAAAACACCACCCCAACAAAAACAGATAAGAGCACACTTAACCGTGGGAAAATTTCAAACAGTCTAACAGACTATCACTCGGTGCAAGAAAGAGAAATGAGAAAATGGCAGAAGTGATACTGGATCTCAGGAGGTTGGCTGAGAATCTTATCAAGGCAATACAAGACTTCTAAGCACAGATTCAGAAAGCTAAGACTAACACAAGTAGCTCTAATCTCACACCTCCCAAAAAGTATACCTAAACATATCAACGCCAAACTGCTAAACAACAAAGATAAGCACAGAAAGAGGTAAGAGAAGGTGAAGAGAAAAAGACAATTTACACATTAAGGAACAAAGATGAGAATTACCAGACACCTTGTTTGGACACTCCTTGAGCCATAGTTGTCTGATCTCTTTCAATTATAAAAGCAGGGGGGAAACTGTCAGCAAAAATGTGTGTGCGGAACAAAAATATCTTCTAAAATCGAAGGCCAAATAAGACTTTTTATGGGAGGAGGCGGAGCGTGATGGACACACAGAACCCTCTCGTGATTGTTCCCCCTCTAGGAACACCAAACAGAGCCAGTCACACTAGAAAACACCTTCATAAGAACCAAAAATCAGGTGAGTAATCAGAGCGCCTCTGTTTAACATTATATCAAGCAAAGAGGGCAGGAAAATCAGTCTTTCCTTTGCCCACGGCATCCCTCCCCCATCTCCCAGCAGTGTGGTGACAGTAGGAGCAGAGAGAATCTGCGTCCTTGTGGAGGAGGCAGGGGGGGAATTGATTGTGGAACTTTTCATTGAAACTCAGCGCTGCCCTATCACAGGGAAACACAGCACAGGGCAGAAGTCGCTTGGTGCTCAGAGGATTTAGACCAACCCTGGGCAGAGGGATCTCCAACAGGAAGAACCTGATTCTGCCTAGCTCCATCATAGGTTTATGACATTGACCGGGGCCTAGAATAAGTTTGAAAGGCAGGCAGGACACAAGGACTTAATGCAAAATGATAATTATCAGATGATGAATTTTCATAATCAATGGCTCAAAATGTTCTTATAAAGTTTCAGATTGTTAAAGAGTAATAGAATTTTAAGGACCAATGAATCAAAGTACTTTAATTTCTACACTATGAATATTCGTGTCATTGTATCAAGTCTTATATGGGTTATTAGTAACTATGCTTATATAAAAATATGTTCTTACCTATCTGTCAAATATCTTACTCCATAAAATTGTAGTCACTTACTTGGAATAATCAAGACAGATGATTTTTGTTTTTGTTTCTAGGGTACGGACCAAGAAAACCACAAACTAATCAATGATACTAATCTGCTTGCTTGAATGTATTCAACTTGACAACAAAAATGTTTCTACTTTTCCCTCCATTTGTTCTAATGACAACAAATCCAAAGGAAATTCCTTTTGGAAAAAGTTGAAATTTAACATATTTCTCCAAGTGTTCTTGCTATGCTTAGGACAGAAAGCAACCTTCCATATCATCTTATTCTTTGGGGAATGCGAAACAATTTCCAATATAGTGAACCTAGATTCAATTACCTAAGAAATTTGCAATATCACTATACTATGTGTACATAAACATGGCCTGTTTGGGTTTGACTGACAGTAAATAAATGGAATATACAGATACCATAAGTTGACCA
Source organism: Arctocebus calabarensis (assembly GCA_963573935.1). Taxonomy (NCBI): domain Eukaryota; kingdom Metazoa; phylum Chordata; class Mammalia; order Primates; family Lorisidae; genus Arctocebus; species Arctocebus calabarensis. The sequence goes on along the minus strand of CAUYON010123224.1, from coordinate 7,410 downwards.
TGTGTTTTCCATGAACATGACCTTAGAGATACACATACTAAGATACACAAAAATGTGCAAACATAAACACAATTGCTAGTGAAGTCTAGTTAAATAGAAAAGAAATTAGTAAGGGCTATCTTCTTTTAATAACAAAAAGCATCTAAGATAAAACTAGAATATTATGGATAATTATATAAAATATATTCCCGTAAAAAGGCCATGTGATAAAATGGATAAAAATTATGTGCTTTTCTTACTTTCTTAATAGTATATACAATTCCATTCATTCTCAAACTTGGTACTAGTAGGCTCTGAGGAGAGAAAAAAATGAGAAAATTGGTTTATGAGTTTCATAAGACTTGACTAAAACCTTTGCATTTTGGCTAAAACACAATATTCATAATTTTAAATTTCATTTTCATGTAAAAATAGTCAAGATGAGCTAACTAATATTTGTAGACTCTCATGGGTAAAAACCCCATTGGATTTTAATATCTGTAAAAATAGAGGCTTAATTTTCTTTTGTCTCCTAGAGCATCTAGTATGATGCTTATCACAGGAGTTTCTCAGATATTTGTAGAAAAAGTAGTAAAATCATGACAAGTATAATTAAACATCATCAAATATATTTAATTATATATTTCTCCCATGAATAGCTTTGATTTAAAAAATTAGTTGTTCCCTTTAACTTATTACAAAGATATTCTGAGCCTTTAAATGAAACCTGTAACAATTTGACAGTGTCATAATTTAAAGATCACTTCCCATGGGATTCTAATTTGCTACTGTGAGGACGTCTGGCAGACCAATTTTCATGAATTTATAACAACAGGGTAAAAGGCAGAAATCACTTTAATGGCAAAAGACGTGTTTCATAGTTAGAAATACTATCCTTTATCAAGCACAATATAATTTAAGCATTTTGACAATTAGTATATCTTTGCTGATATAGATTTCTTCACTAATCGTGCAGTTACATTTTTGTTTCAGAAAAATCTTTCTCAGGCAAACATTAAGATATTATCTTCTGTGCCATGACTGAATTTGGGAGGGAAAATTATTTATTTCCCAAGCTCATTTTTAAAATCTAATAACGACAATTATTTAGAAGACATTTATTGATGGCCACCCTATAAGAGAGGAGTGATTGCTTGGATTCTCATTATGTAAACTTATAAGCCACTGTGGAGTTCATGGGGGAGATAAGTATCACGTGGTTAAAGACCACTGTTGATAATATTATGCATAGTAACAAATTATATCATTTTCAATCCAACTTAATTAGTACATGAAATGAACTGAAAATATAAGTACTCTTGTGTTCCTAGTTACAACATTTTAAAACATTTTTTAAAATGTCCCTTTGGCTTATTTCTTTCAATTGCCAGGACAGGAGAGACATCTCATGTTTCCATTTTTAGCAGAATGTCAAAGGCTTACATGAGCAAAATGATCCAAGGGTACGTGCTTCGTTCTTCTTCGCATTTAGATGAAGCCTTCACATTTAAATCCAAAAGGCCTTTTCACATTTAGTTCCAACATTTATGTAGGACTGAGTAATAGGGTTACCAGGTGAAATATAGGACATTAGTTAAAATTTACATTAATAGGTAATTTTTTTAGCATAGAATAGACATGTTCTAAATATTGCATGGGACACACATACACTAAAAACAGAACAACAACAATGACATACTTTTGTTTACCTGGAATGAGAATTAAGAAATGAAGAATTCTACTTGTCTTTGGTTTTGGCTGAAACTGGCATCTCTATTTGTGCGGCAATAAGCAAGACTCAATGTTAAGAAGCCAAACAAGCAGCAACTGCTAGATGTGACATAAGAACAATTCTGACAGAGTAGAAATCTCTTAAGTCAGTAAATATGAAATTCAAATTTCAAATCAAAAGTGAAATTCATTGTATTTCCAACAAGAAACAGTACAATTAATCAAAGTATGCACCTGAACTATAGAGACAGTTTTGCCATTTTAACGGTAGCTTGTTTATGCCCCCAGCCAAGAAGGAGGGCGAGTGACAATGAAATCGCAAAAGGCCTTTTCCACAGCTTGTTGAGAGTTGAATATTTTTCCTTGGAAGAAGTAGCCCAAAGTCTGGAAGTTATGGTAGTCAGTTGATGCAAGGGTTGGTGAAGGGGGTGAATGACAAAGAATTTCCAAGTCCACTTTGGTAGTTTGAGCAGTGTTATTGAGCAACAGGAGGCAGAGTCTTGTCTTGCAAGGGGATTGGCCTGTCTCTGTGGACCATTTTCATTTGCTTCACTGCAAGCATCCTCATCATTTCAGCCAATGCATTGCAGTAAAAATCCATTGCAATCAATTGGTCAGGTTTCCTGAAGCTGTACTGCATTATACCAGATCGGATCACCAAACAGACAATATTGGTTTGTTTTCATGAATATCTGGCTTTGAACTGAATTTTGGTGCTTCATCTTTATCCAACTATTGTCCCAAATGCTTGTGATTGTTAAAAAGAATTCATTTTCCTCACAGTGGAGAAATGGTTCACCTTTGTGTCCTGACAGCAAAGAAATGCAAACTTCAAGATGATTTTTCTTCTGACACTTATCTAATTCATGCAGAATCCATCCATCCAATCCTTTTTACCTTGCGGATTTGTTTCAAATGGCGCAGTATTGTTTGAAAAGTAACTTCAAACTTTGCTGCTAATTTGCGGGTAGGTTTAGCTAGATTCACTTCCACTATGATGTTCAGTTCATATTATCTGCACTGGCCTCAGGACCCCCTTGTGGCTCATTTTCAAGATTAAAATCAACAGAATGGCATTTCTCAAACCATCGAGGTACTGGGTTTTCATTGGCTCTACAATGGAGCTCATATTCGAAAATAACACAAATGGTTTACTTACCTCATGGTATGATAAAAATTGCACAGACAGAATTTGAAAGATACTCCCAAGCCCACACAAGCGTTTGAAAGACTGAGGATTTACCTTCACAATAGAAATAAAGCAAGAAATGTCAGACACCAACTGGAAAACTTAGTACTTAAGGAAATCGGACATAGTATACTTAATAACTTGGATCTCTGATACCATCAAAACATTTTAAACTTGATTAAGAAGAAATAAAATAAATAAAAAATCAAATAAAACACCTCTAGCAAACAATAATCCATACACTCAATGGTTCATTTTTACTTTATTAATTTCTACTTTTCTCTGAGTCATATCGGTGTGTTCCTTTGTGCTGCTGAGTCTTTTGCTTTAGGAAAACAGTCTTCAGCTCAGCACAAGACACGTTACACTCAGCTTGTAGCCCTCTGGTACTCTGGAGGCTGAAGACTTAGAACTAGAGTTCTAAGTCTTGAACTCACTATCAATCTGGTTTCAGTGCCAACAGTGGAGGGAAAGGAGTGGATTTAAACTAAGTCTTTATGAAGTTGATAAGATCAGGAGCCCAGAGCTTGAACCAGGAGTTGTGATTGCAAATCTTGACTCCACTTCTTACTAACTGTGTTATTTTAGTTCAGTTATGTAGCTTCTCTCTCAATGATGCTTCATCTGTCAGCTGTGGTGAATATTATACTTGTCTTTTAGAGCTTTTGTAAAGAGTAATGACAATAAATGTAAAGTGCTTATGAAGGTTCAGGGCATGTGATTAGAATTATATAAATGTTAGTTCTTCTTTTGTTGTTGCTTATATAATTATTCATTTGATCAACATACCTATGACCTTTTAAGAAAACTCATTTTTAACTAAATGATCAGTGTTAAGGCATATACTAACATGTGTAATAAATTTACTTATTACGAACCTAAAAAAAATCATGATTTACTGAAAATAAAATACTTGATAGCCAATGTGATACCTGAAATGGATTTAAAAATTAGGCACCCACTTCCCTCTGTCCCTCTACTAAGTAATTTGTCTTTTGCCCTAATATGGGTGCATCACTCATGTGTATAACTAGCACAGTTTATTGTTCAGAAATACTTTTTTAAATTTATTTTTTATTAAACCATAAATACATAGATCATGTATACATTAATGCATTTATGGGGTGCAATGTGCAGATTTCATATACAATTAGGAATGCTTACATTGCACTTGTTAATATATATCTCAGCTCGTTTACATAATTATTGTGTTAAGACACTTATAGTCTAACTAATAGATCTGACATGTATATTTGCAATGTGCACCATAGGTGTGATCCCACCATTCACCCTCCCTCGATCTGAAATACTTGATCCATCACCTGTTCTGTGCAGCTGTGTTCATTACTTGCACCCTTGCCTTGAGAAACAGCGGTTGTTTTGTAATATTAGTGTAATCTTTAAATTCATATCCATGAGTATTTTAAGCTACAATTTTGTAGGGTTCAAAATGTCAAGTAATATAATAAAATTAATATTCTAATACAATGATTATAACCACAAAACCAGCCATAATCTATACTTCTGAAGATGTATCTAGTCTTAATAAATCAATAATGAATTGAGAGTCATAGGTAGAAAATACATACACATATAGAGTTAGAGTTGGATGATTCAATAGTTTTTTAAAATTACTAAAATAGTTTATAAATTATGCTACTAAATAAAAAGATACAGATTAAAATGGACAGAAGAGAATTGCCATTACATAAATGATATATAAATTAGTCAAAAAGATTCAAACTACAATGACATTTGATGCAAATTATTGATCCTTAGCACCATAGACAAAGATTTCTACATGAGGGAATATATCGTTTCCCTTCTATTAAACCTATTTTCCTTAAAGGATACTTTCATAAAACATAAGAAAGAGAATTAATCTACAGGCATATAATTTATTTTCCCCTTTCATATCACCCTCTATTCTAATCTTCGTGTCCCAAGTCTCTTTTATAAACACAGTTGACAATGGATTTAAAGTCCATCCTAAATCCAGGATGATCAAATCTCAACATCCCTACCATAGGTATCTCTACAAAGACTTTTTATGCACTTAATTTATTTTTTTATTTATAAATAATAATTTCATGTGGTAATAGGTCAGATATATTATAAGTTCTGTACCAGACCACCAAAATAAAAGAAATATTGCAAGTAAGTCCTACAAAGTTGTTTTGTTTCATGTATGTATAAAAGTTATGTTTACACTATACTGAAGTGTGCCATGGCATTATACCTTTAAAAAAATGTGCATTCTGCTAATGATCATCTGAGCCTTCACCGAGTGTGATCTTTTTGCTGGTGGAGGTTCTTGCTTCCATGTTGACAAGTTCTAAGTGATCCGGTTGTGGTTGTGGAAGGTTGAGTTGGCCCTGGCAATTGACACCTCAAAGCCATTACAATATTCATAATAAATATCACTGATTAGACACAATGGTAATGAAAAAACTAAGCGTTGTAAAAATTAATAAAAAGTAGTCAAGGCTGTGAAGTGAGCACACACCAATCAGAAATGTACAGCTAGCCTTGCTCAACACAAGTTGCTATAAACCTTCCATTTGCAAAAAATGCAGTATCTGCTAAGCACAACAAATAGACACATAATAAAATCAGAAATTATTATTTAGGAAATACAGATTTTCCTCTGTGATACTGTACAGGTATTTGTCATTTTACAGAGTTTGAATATTCATGAATTTAAATTTCCATGTTAAATAATGGAAAGTCCTCCAACGATTTTGCTCAAATTTCAGAAATCACTATATATTATCTGTGAGGAATTAAGGTATAATGTGGCTGTGAGCTATTCACTGTATAAATAAAAGATGCACTTCATAATCAATGAGTAATGATGTCATTTATTTGCCAGTGTCAATGATTGACCACTGTTTATCAGTTGTTCTGCTCCCACATAGATAGCAATGCTGAAAGTTATGTGGAGCTTTTGTCCCTCATTGAAAAACTCTCCTGAAATTTTATAAAAATAGATTATCAGAAGATGACACTACTCATCAAAGCACAACAAAGCTCAAAACTCTGGAAGTGAAGTTCCAACATAATGTAAATGAAGTTACAGGAGAAATAGCTAATGATGGAAATGTTTGCTTTGTATTTATTTGAACAAACTAGATAAAGCAGCTGGAGGAACTCAAGGAAGGTGAATTTATCCACATAAATGAAAGCGATTATGACCAAAAGAATAAAAATGCCTCGCCAGAAAAGGACCAGCCAAAAAACTTCACATTGAAGGAACACACAGACGTTAAAATGGCATTTAAAGCTCAAAGGATAAAAAAATCTCGGAAGCTAATACAAACTTACAATGACTGTGATAATTTACCAAGCCACAGAAATGATGCTTCCTCTATATAAGAAGGTAAACACTATTCAAACTACTCATAATTCTTTTTTTTTCTCAAAAACAGAACACTTTAATTCACAATGAATTGGAATACAAAGGCAATATTCCATCTTCATTGTTCCACAAAGTATTAACTAAGAAGCAGTTTGACTTTTTTTTTCCATTTCTATATACACTTGTAACCAACCTCAAGATAAGATTTTTAACATTTATATTATAGTTAATATTTTGATAATTTCTTAAGGGTCATGGATAAATTGTAACTTTTTCCATTCATTATTAAGATTATTTGGCAAAGATTCAGAATGAATGGTTCCACAACATCATGGAAGACGAGTTTTCTGCACAAGGATAAAAAGAACTTTCTGATATATTAGATCATGAGGAAAGGAGTGTCCGGGTAAGACTGCCTAACATCTATGAAACGTTTTAACCAGAGATCAAATAAAGAAAGCAATAATTCTCATAAAAGTATTAGTATAGTTTGTAAAATTTTATAACACAATCTAGAAATATCACAGCAAATGTAAGGGAATGCTAAAGAATAACCAAAGCCAGGATAAAGAAGGGAAGGGGGGAAGGAGAGGGGAAGGGAGAGGGGTGGGTCGATAGAGGGAGGGTTAGTAGGGGGACCACACCTATGGAGCATGCTGCAAGTACAAGTTGGATCTATCAGGTGTAGAACACAAATGTCTTAACGCTGTAATTGGATAAATGAGGTGAAGGCTATGTTGATTAGTAGGATGTAAGCACTCCAATTTGTGCAAATAATCAACACGTTGAATCCTATAATGGCATAAATGTATTCATGATCTATGTACAAATGACTTAATAAAAAAATAAATTAAAAACAAAAATAAGGAAGAAAGAGGACCTGAATTAAGACAGTTGCCTGATAGGGGGTGGAGGAGGGGAGGAATCGAGGGCAAAACAGAGAGCTGGCTTAATAGTCATTGAACCGGGCTCGGCGCCTGTGGCTCAGCGGGCTAAGGCGCCAGCCACCAGACACGTACACCTGAGCTGGCGGGTTCGAATCCAGCCCCCGGGCCCGCCAAACAACAATGACGGCTGCAACCAAAAAAAAAAAAATGGCCGGGCATTGTGGTGGGCGCCTGTGGTCCCAGCGACTTGGGAGGCAGAGGCAAGA
>CAUYON010123219.1:0-28017 GCA_963573935.1 Arctocebus calabarensis | reverse complement strand
TGGCGTCACACTGCTCACAGCAACCTCCAGCTCTTGGGCTTAAGCGATTCTCTTGCCTCAGCCTCCCGAGTAGCTGGGACTACAGGCGCCCACCACAGCGCCCGGCTATTTTTTTTTTGTTGTTTTGCAGTTCGGCCGAGGCCAGGCTTGAACCCGCCACCTTCGGTATATGGGGCCGGCGCCCTACTCGCTGAGCCACAGGAGCCGCCCCTTAGGACAAAATTTTAAGTTAAGATTTTCCTAACTGTTTATCAATGTTTACTTGGTCTGCTATGCTTATCACAGTCAACTGACAATTTTGAGATACAATTTGATTAAGTTTTGTAATTTTTCTTTTTTTTTTGAGACAGAGCCTCACGCTGTCACACTGGTTAGAGTGCTGTGACATCACAACTCACAGCAACCTCCAATTCCTGGGCTTAAGTGAGTCTCCTGCCTCCGCCTCCCAAGCAGCTGTGATTATAGGTGCCTGCCACAACGCCCGGCCATTTTTTGGTTGCATCTGTCATTGTTGTTTGGCAGGCCTGGGCTGGATTTGAACCTGCCAGCTCAGGTGTACGTGGCTGGCACCTTAGCCCATTGAGCCACAGGTGCTGATCCAGTTTTGTAATGTTTTCATCAGTTCTGTGTGTTACTGGGCACCTTGACCTCTCTTCATCAGTGATGCTTTCTCTCCCCTCAGAAAAATGTTTAACTCATTTGTACACTGACATTGCTATCATGACATTATTCCCATAAACTTGAACTAACATGTCCCTGCTTTCATTTCCACTCCTGCTAAGTTTAACAAGAAATTTAATATTTGTTCGTTGGTCTAATTTAAGCTCTGACATTCTCACAGTAGCACACAAAATCATACTACAATAATGAACATCACTCAGCAAGATACCAATGTGTGTCTACATGAACACAGCTGAGACTCTGATATGCCAAGGTTATGAATCCTTACCAAGTTGTTAGTATGGTGCTTCCAGTGTAAGTGCATGGTGGCAAGTTCATGAACTTAATTGGCACACCTTTTATATGACAAAGCTGTGGTGACCCGATCAGCATTGTACTTACATTAAAACAGACACAAAGACCAATGGAACAGAATAGAAAACACAGATATAAATCTATGCATTTACACCTAAGGCATTTTGTACAAAAGTGTCAAGAACAGACATTGGGAAAAGGATAGTATCTTCAATAAATGGTGCTGTGAAAGCTGAATAATGAAAGTAGACAGTAGACCCCTATCTTTTACCATGCGCAAAAGTAAAAATGGATTAAAGACTTACTAAGAACTGAAACTCCTGAAAAAAAATTGGGGTAATGCCCTAAGACATTGGTTTAGGCAAAGATTTTTTTTGTGTAAGACCTCAAAATCACAGACATTCAAACCCGAAATGGCATTATATCAAAATAAAAAGAGATTTTACAGTGAGGGGATAGTGTACACTCTACTGAGGGTGACAGAGTGAGACTCTGTCTCAACAAACAAACAAACAAACAAAAAAACTAAAGTGGGTATCCAACAAAAGGGCAATCAGTACAACAGAGAGATACCTGTACTGTCATGTTTATTGCAGTGCTATTAACAACCGCAAAAACTTGGGAATCAACCTAAATGCTTATCAGTGGGTGAATGGATATGGAAAATGTGGTGTGTATACACAGTATATATTGGAATATTATTATGTTGGAATATTACTCATCCAACAAAACCAAATCTTGTCATTTGCAACAACATGGATAGAACTGGGGGTTATTTATGGTAAGTGAAATAAGCCAAGCACAGAAAAACGTTTATGGCATATTCTCACACATGTGGGAGCTAAAAATGATCTCATTAAAATAGAAAGTAGATTCATGATTACTAGAGCTAGAGTTTTTGTACAACTATAAAATTTTATGAATTGATTACAAACCAGTTTGCAAATCCAGTAACAGTCAAATCAATAATATGTATGTAGCAGTGATACTTGACCATTGGTCCATATGAATACATATGGGCGTACATAAACAACTGTGTGTTACTAATGATTCATTTCTACTACTTTTTAGCTATCTGGACCAATTTAAAGTCTTACTTATTCAGTGGACTAATATAATTTGTTATTTTTTAAAAAAGATACTTTTTTTTAAATTTGTGTATAATCATTAGGTACAGTACAATTTTGTGATACTGATATAGTGCATTGTGTTGAAGTCAGGGCCTTGAGTGAATGTATCACTGAAGCAACACACATTGTACCCATCAAGCAATCTTTCATTATCCACCCCTCTACCATTCCTTCTACCCGCCCCATAGTCTCTACCCTTCCCAGTCTCCCTTGTCCATCACTCCACATTCTGCTTCTATGTGTATACATTATTTAGCTCCTACTTGTATAAGTGAAAACATGGTATTTGTCTTTCTGTGTCTGAATTGTTTCCCTTAGGAAGATGGCCTCCAGTTTCATCTATTTTGCTGCAAAAGATGTGATTTCATTCTTTTTTACAGCTAAGTAGTAATTACATTGCGTACTACATTTTTTGTATCTATTCATCTGTTGATGGACACGTAGGTTGATTCCATGTCTTTGCTATTGTGAATAATGCTGTGATAAACATACAAGAGCAGGTATCTTTTTTATATATTGATTTCTTTTCCTTTGGGTAGATACCTAGAAGTGGTATTGCTGGATCATATAGTAGTTCTGTTTTTTTTGTTCTTTGAGAAATCTCCATACTCTTTGCATCCTTGCCAAATCTATTACGTTTTGTTTTTTTTGGTAGAGACAGAGTCTCACTTTATTGCCCTTGGTAGAGTGCTGTGGCATCACACAGCTCATAGCAACCTCCAACTCCTGGGCTTATGTGATTCTCTTGCCTCAGCTTCCCCAGTAGCTGGGACTACAGGCACCCACCTATTTCTTTTGTTGCAGTTTGGACAGGGCCAAGTTTGAACCCACCACCCTTGGTATATGGGGCTGGTGCCCTACTCACTGAGCCACAGGCGCCACCCTACTTTTTGTCTTTTTTTTTTTTTTTTGAGACAGAGCCTCAAGCTGTCACCCTGGATAGAGTGCTGTGGCATCACAGCTCACAGCAACCTCCAGTTCCTGGGCTCAAGCGAGTCTCCTGCCTCCGTCTCCCAAGTAGCTGGGACTACAGGTGTCCGCCACAACGCCTGGCCATTTTTTGGTTGCAGTCATCATTGTTGTTTGGTGGTTCCGGGCTGGATTCGAACCCGCCAGCTTAGGTGTACGTGGCTGGCGCCTTAGCCCGTTGAGCCACAGGCGCCAAGCCTACTTTTTGTCTTTTTAAAAGCCATTCTTATTGGTGTAAAATGATATCTCTTTGTGGTTTTAATCTGTATTTCTCTGATGATTAGTGATGTTGAATATTTTTTTCATATCTTCTTGGCCTTTTGAAAAACTTCTATTCCTGTCATTAGCCCAGGTTTTAATAGTTAATAGTTTTTGTTGTTGTGGAGTTAAGTTTCTTGTAATACCACTTAAAATACCACTTAAACTTTTAAGTTTAAGTTCCTTCTGGAAATCAGTTCCCTGTTGGATATGTAGTTTGCAAATGTATCCCCCCATTCTGCAGGTTGTCTGTTCACTCTGTTAATTATTTCTTCTGCTCTGCAGAAGCTTTGTAGTTTAATCAAGTCCCATTTGTTTGTTTTTGTTTCTTGTGCTTTTGAGGACTTAATCATGAATTCTTTGCCTAGACCAATATCTAGAAGAGAGTTCTCTATGCTTTCTTTGAGTACTTTCATGGTTTCCAGTCTTACTTTCAAGTCTTTAATCCATGTTGAGTTGATTTGTTTATATGGTGAAAGATAGGGGTCCAGTTTCATTCTTCTGCATATGATATTCCAGTTTTCCCAGCACCATCTCCCCAGATGTCAAATTTGCCAAGGATCAGTCAGCTGCAAGTCTTGTCAAATTTGCCAAGGATCAGTCAGCTGCAAGTCTGTTGCTTTTTTTCCCCTGTATTTTCTATTTTATTCTATTGATCTATGTGTGTATTTTTATATCAGTATCATGTTGTTTTGGTTATTATAGACTTGTAAGATTGCTTTGGCTATTCAGGTTCTTTTTGGTTCCATGTGAACTTTAGAATTGTTTTTTCTAATTCTGTGAAGAATGACATTGGTATTTTGATTGGGATTGCATTGAACCAGTCAATTGCTTAAGGTGGATTTCTAGTAGGTTTATGGTTCTTGTTGAAGTCTTTTTGTATACGTTTTTACATTTCTTTTGAATAACTATCAGTCTTTGCCAGGTACAGTGTGCTCCCATGTATACTGTGCATCTACATTTTGGGGCCAAACTTTTCAGAAAAAAAATCTTTTATTTTAACTTTTTAATTCGAATTTTTATTTATTTATATTTTGGTACTTTTTTTGTATTAGAAAGGAATTTTAGCATTTATTTTTTAAAATGTTATGGTATAAGAAATTTTATGTAACAAATAATTACAAAACACAAGAACAGATACAAGGTACAAGAAATTTTATGTACCAGTAAAAAATTTCCAGTATTTAGCATCATAGGAGGCCAAGAGTTCTTTATCACTGTCAGTAACAGAAATATCACCTTCGCTTTCTTCTTTACTGTTATCTTCTGAAGAGTCACTTTTCTCATCCTGGTAAACTTTGTCATCCTCAGTTCTTTCTATAGCATTGCTGATGTCACATTTTTTAAATGATTTAACAACCACTTCTTTCTTGACACTGTTCCACAACCTTAGGATCCAATCACAAACCTTGGCAATGGATGCTTTTTCGGTTCCGCCTATAGGTGTTAAATCATTACTGACTGACTGCATTCACAATGGCCACTCTTTCTTCATTTGGGCCTTAGAGGGCTTGTTTACTGACACATGTAGAGGTTGCAGTTAGCTGGTTCATTCATCAGGCATCACAACAAGTTGGGCTTTCAAGTCTGCTGCAATTGCTTTTGTTCTTTGTGTAACCCGGCTTTTGACATGATCAAAAACAAGCATAGCTGGTTTTTAAAGGTAATCTTTTAGGGCTTCATGACCAGATTTTGTTAAACCTGATTTTCATGCCTTCTTTACTCATCAATTGTTTTTCATGCACATGCACAATAACTCCACTTGGAATCTTTTCTTTTGGAGACATTTTTCTTTGAAAGATGATCATAGGTACTGGCTTTGTTCCATCTGCACAATAGGCTAGAACAACAGTGCCAAAATCCACAGTCTTTGCTCTTTTGATCTCCACAGTTGTGTTGGTGGCACATCAAATGTGAGTGGGACCTCATCCATGTTGGTGATTTAGAACAAGTCAAAGTTGTAAGTCTTGAAGATTGATAACATAAGAATGAAATTCCAAAACTTGATTCTCATAGGTTGCTGGTAGTTTTGGGGCAAGTTTTGTTCGTGTCCTCACGCTCAAATGTTCTCTATTTATAAGGTAAGAGCAGCATTTAGATGTCCCTGAGTAATCATCAGTGTTTTTTCCTCATGCAATTCTTTATCCTCCTTGTATCCTCTTGTTCCAAAGAGATCCCAGTTTGACGCAGCTTCAGAATTCAGGTTTTTACTTCCTGCTCCACCTCTGGCCCCTTAGGATGTTTCCCTCACTTTGGCTTCTTCTGTCTTGGCATCTGAAGAAGCTTTTCTTTCTGTTTCCTCTACAATCTGATGACAGTCTTTCTGTGGAAGGAGGTCAAAAGTGTCTCTCAGCAGCTCTGTTGTCATGCTTGTTAGCATATTTAATAACTGTTAGCTTAAAAACTGCTTTGATGTTTTCCAAAGTATTCTCTAATAATTTTGTAAAAATACCAACTAGATTGCTAGCTCCTGCCTAAGAATATGAAGAGAAATGTGTTAAGATAAATAGGAGAAATATGTCACTCTTTGTTGGTCTAAATGTTTTAAGTGCAACAACACTGATTACTATATTCCAGTGTATTACTTTGCATATAGGTATCCTTATTATTTTCTAGGGTTACATTTTTAGCGCCTAAGCATAAATAAAAGAATAAAAACATTGTGTAGATAATGGGAATTAGTACTACCCATGTCTAATGTATATCCTTATTTTTCTCTCAAAAAATTTGGGCATAAAAGTGTGCATTATACATGGCAAAATGCATTATCTAGGAGTGAATTTGCTATGTTAAAGGACAGGTTTGTTTATTTTTATAAGAACTTAATCAGCTTATTCCCCAGAATGCTTGTGGTATTTTACACTGCCATCCAAAAGGTATGAGTTATCGTTGCTCCATATCTTCACTAACATTTTGTGTCCCTTTTAAATATGTAGTGGTTTCTCATTGTGGTTTTAATTCGCATGTCCCTGATGAATAATGACATTAACTTTTCTGTGTGCTTATTGGCCATTCATATGTATTCCTTCATGAAATGTCTGTACAAATATTTGGTTCATTTCTTTCTTTCTTTCTTTTTTTTTTTTTTTTAAACACAGAATCTGTTTCTGTCACCCTGGGTAGAGTGCCATCGTGTCATCATAGCTCACAGCAACCTCAAACTCTTGGCTCAAGCGATCCTGTTACCTTAGTTTTTATATTTTTAGTAGAGATGGGGGTCTCACTCTTGCTCAGGCTGGTTTTGAACTTCTGAGCTCAGTCTGTCCACCTTGGCCTCCAGAGTGCTAGGATTATAGGCATGAGCTGCCTCACCTAGGCTGTTTCATTTCTTTGTATGAGATTTGTTTTTATCATTGAATTTTGAAAGTTCTTTTTATTTATTCTGGTTACAAATTTATTATCTGATCTGTGTTTTACAAGTACTTTTTCTCACTCTGTGGCTTGTCTTTTTATTTTCTTATTAATGTCTTATGATAAAAGTAAGTTTAAAATATTGATGAAATTGGACTTGTCATTTTTTAAATTTTATGATTATTTTTCTGTGTCTTGTTTAGAATACCTTTGGTTGCTTCCAAATTGCAAAGATTTTCTATATTTTCTTCTAAAATTTTTATAGGTTTACGTTTTTGTTCAACTCTATATTCCATATTGAATTAATTATTTTTCATAGTGTGAGATGAGGATTAAAGTTCTTTAAAAAATTTTTTTTCATATGCATATCCATTTTTTCTAGAACTAGTTGTTGAAAAGCTTTCTTTAATGGAGTGCTTTAGAAAATAAAATTATTGCATTTTGAGCTTAGTATTCTATTTCATTGATGTATTTGTTGATATTATGTCAGTACCACAGTGTCTTAATTACTGTAGATTTAGAATAAGCATTTAAGACAAAGTGTAAGCTCTTTAGCACTTTTATTTTTGTATTGCATTGCTGGTTTGGATATTCTGTGTTCTTTTGCACTTCCATATAAAGTTAAGAAAGAATCAGCTAGTCAACTTCTATAGAAATGCTTAGGGAGAGTATGAATGAGATTGAGCTGAATCTATAGATCAGTTAAAAAAAGTGATATTTAACACTATTGGGCCTTCTAATTTTTATATATATATATATTTATATATAGATGTATATTGATATATCTTTTTCTTTAGATATTCTTGGAGAATCATAGGAAATGTAGCCCTTTTACGTAATGTGAGAAGGCAGTATTATCAATAAAGTTTGAGGTAAGAGAGAATTATTTTGAGAACGTGTTGTAGGTTAGAAATCTTTATTTCCCACTGTAACATTTTCACAATTCATTTTCTATTCATGTGCTTTTTTCCTCTTAATTTGTTATGATGGCATTTGTGTTCTGATAGGAAACAAGAACATTATACCAGGCGTAATGATTTTTACAAACACAACATTTTCTCCCATTTTAAAGATGTTTATCACTGACAGTCCTATTTACTAAGCTCATTTTCATCTTATAAGCTCTTTGCATTTTACAATGAGCACCAATCCCCATGTTCTTAAAATTATTGTATTTTGGTATTGAATATCACCTAGATCTAAATATATTTTTCCTTAATTTTTAATAATAGATAAAACAAATATCAAGGCATACATATGTATAGTATATATACAAAGCTATTTTAATATATATGTATTTTATATATATATTATATATATTTTACTATATGTAAAATATAGTCAGTTCCTATAAAGCCCACATATGAATTAGAGCAGTGGTTCTCAAAAGTGTGATTTGTGGATCACAGGGAGTCTCCAAGACCATTCAGAGTATATGTGGAGTCAAAACTATTTTCATAAACGTACTAAGATTTTATTTGCCTTTTTTTTTTTTTTTTTTTTTTTTTGGGACAGAGCCTCAAGTTATCGCCCTGGGTAGAGTGCTGTGACATCATAGCTCATAGCAACCTCCAACTTCTGGGCTGAAGTGATTCTCCTGCCTCCACCTTCCAAGTAGCTGGGACTATAGGTGTCCACCACAATGCCTGGCTATTGTTTGGTTGCAGCCATCATTGTTGTTTGGTGGGTCCAGGCTGGATTTGAACCTGTTAGCTCAGGTGGGGGGGCTGGTGCCTTAGCCACTTGAGCCACAGGCGCCGAGCCTATTTCCCTTTTTTTATACTATGTTGATATTTGCATCTGATGCAGAAGTAATTGTGGGTGAAGTACAAGAATCAAGGTCTTAATGTACAACATTATTAGTAGTCATTTTATTTGTCACCACCTGGCACGGATAATAAAAGTCAAATTAACTTGTGGTCTTATATGCAGCAGTAAAAATTATTAATTTTATTAAATCTTGGCCTTTGAATACACGTTTTAATATCCTGATGAAATGGGAAGTCCACATGGAATTCTTCTAAAAGCTGACAAATGATGTTTGTCTCAAGAAAAAACATTTGTACGGTTTTTTGAATTAAAAAACTGAAGTAGCTGCTTTTTTCACAGAACTCTGTTGTTACTGGAAAGAAGGGCCAAACTATGGTTATTCATATTTGGGTGTTTGTAGACATTTTCTTGAAACCGAACCAACCAAGCCTGTCACTTAAAGGAAGATAATTGGCAATATTTGTTGCCAGTGATGCAATTTGAGCTCCCATGTACAAATTAGAATTCTCAAATTTGTATTCACCGCTATGACTGTGACAGTTTCTCAATTTTTGAAGACTTTTCTGATGAGTTGGGTGGTGATATTAATGATATAATTTTTGTTGTTTAATGAACTATATTAACATCCAGACGATTTGAAGAACTTCTTTTGAACGACCAATGTGTGCTTCTGTGGAATTGGGCATGGGTAAAAGATCCATTCGAGATGAAAGATGGATCAAAAGATTTTAAGTAAATGAAGTGCAAGAAGTTCATTAATATGCAATTGACTTTTCTGAAACTATTACTTGCTTAGTTTTGGTATAGCATCAAAGAATAATACAGTGACCTGAAAATGCTATTAAGATATTCTTTTTGTTTCCAGCTAAATATCTGTGTGACCTCGGATTTTCTTCATTTACCTTAACCAAAACAGTGTGTTTTGACAGGTACAATGTAGAAGCAGATATGAGAAGCTAGCTGCCTTTTGTTAAGCCAGATATCAAATAGTTTTGCAAAAATGTAAAACAATCCAGTCTTCTCACTAAATTTTTGGGGACATGCAGTTACTTTTAATTAATTAATTAATTAATTAATGTTAACATAAATAGCAAGTAACATAAAGAACATTATTCATGTTAGCACATTATGGACTTATTATTAATAATTAAAAATTAAATAGAAATCAATATTATAAAACTTAATTTTAATTTATAACAAGGTAAATAGCAATAGATATAACCCATTAAGTTCACTGGAATCCTCAACATTTTTTAATAATGTAAAGGGGTTCTGAGGTTAAAACAAAAAGTTTGGGAACTTTGAAATAGGGGAAAGACAAAGGATATTAGATGTATAGTCAGTTCCTATTTTTTGCAGATTCTGTACTTGTGAAAATATTTTGAAACCTCAAAATCAGTACTTATAGTCCTTTCACAGTTATTCATGGACATATACATGTACATGTGTAGAGCAGTGAAAAGTTTGAATTACTCCACAGGAATGTTCCTAGCTAAGGTTGAACAAGGTGACACTGCCTTCTTGCTTGATCTGTCACAATTTCTAGAAATACAGATGTCCTATTTTTGGCCTCTTTAGTGCTACATTTAAATTTTTTGTGTGTGCTTTTCATTGATTTTGCTATTTAAAATTACCTCTAGTAGTCCTGATATACTGTCTAAAATTCCTAAAATAAGACATGCCTTGTAGAGAAAATATATTTGTTAGATAAGTTCCATTCAGGCATGAGTTATAGCCAGTTCAATGTTAACGAATCAAAAATATATATTAAGTAAGGTGTGATTGAACAGAAACACACATCGCACAAACTTATGAATTGATTGGTTGATAAAAATGTTGTGACCAGAGGCTGGTATGAAGGTAATCCTGTATTTTTCCTAGGAGCAATGGTTCAGTATTCACTAATTCATTGTTTGCAGTGGTTTTATACAACATGTAACTGTTCTATGAATAATGAAGGTCAGCTATACTGGACTTCTGTTGTCAGATAAAAGGGAATATAGATTGTGATCGGATCTATATCCCTAGATACTTATGGAAATATAGGATGTTAGTAAAGGGGAAAAGTTCCTAACATCAAGAAAGAAACAAATGTTCATAGACAAAATATTTCTTGCACTAGGCTTTGTTCATAACTTACGTAAGTATGTTTCACCTGGCTGTCATCCTTGTAAGACTCGAGAGAAAGCGCAGGAAACCTAGAAATAGTTTAGTGAGATTTGAAAATGAAATAGGTCATGATTATTCATTCTGAGGAAAATTTCTGTTAATGGTCATCCCTTTTCATTTTTTTCAAGTTGTGATAAGATTATGTTTTATGAGTAATACATATCATATAAATATGAAATGAAGACAGCATATGCTTCTATGGAATTTAGAGTTGAAGTTAATAAAACTATAAAAGCCTGATATGTATACAAGCCACTTCCACTTCTCATTGTGGAAGTGGCTTTATGCATGACTGCAGTAATTTTTATTCTTTTTAAACTGTCAAACAAAATCTTGTAGTTGTTCTATTCCTCCTTTGTTTTACTTTAATATTTATTTGAGGTGTCTAGCTTAACAGATTTGTGATTACACATATAATCCTTATCATTTGGTACATACGTAAGTTTATACGTATTTCCTTATAAATATAATGAAAAGTAAAATTTCTTATTGTAAAGTAAAAGTAAAATTTTACTTCTCATCTTTATATCACAGTTTCCACAGATACAGTTTCTTCTCCCTCACCCTCATTTTTCATTCAGATTGATGAGCTGGAAGAAAGTTTAACTGTCATAATGGGCTCTGGAGCCTGGGTATATGAGTCTTGGCAGGGGAAAGTAAGAAGGGATAAGATTTTTTTTGCAGTCTTTTTAAAAATTTAATTTAATTTAATTTTTTAAATTTAATTTCATTTTTAAATTTTATTTTAAATCATAGCTATGTACATTAATGCATATATGGGGTACAATGTACTGGTTTTATATACAGTTTGAAATACTTTCATCAATCTGGTTAACATAGCCTTCACTGCATTTTCTTAGTTATTGTGTTAAGATACTTATATTCTACCCTTAGTAGATTTAGTATGTACCCTTGTAAAATGCACCATAGGTGTGGTCCCACCAATTACCCTCCCTCCATTTATCCTTCCTTCCCCTCCCCTCCCTTTTCTCTTTCCCCTTCATCTTGAGGGATAAGATTTTGAAAAGGATAGACTTAATGCTTCATCAGGTAAAGGAAGTGTTGAGGTTAGGAAAGATTCCAAGGGGGAGATCCAGGTAGTTCTCTGGATTTGACAAACTTAAAATGTAGAAATTGCAATAGAAGAAGATGTAATTTTCTATACTTAACAGCTGGGTTAGTCTGTTCATTCTTCCTGAAAAGAAATGCAGTGGTTCTCAACCTTCCTAATGCAACGAACCTTTAATACAATCCAAAGGGGTTGTGACTCACAGGTTGAGAACTGCTGAAATAGAACTTCTCAATGGAAGAAATGTAGTCCTTGCTAACCTTAGTGCCTTATCCCAACCCTTCAAATAGTATGGTATTTAGCCATAGTATAATTTCAGGAACAAATGAGGACTTTTTCCTTTCTTATCCCGTCTTATCAGAAAATATCTCCCATTTTTCCTTTCCTCTATTGTGTGAATAAACAATGGGAGGTTTTTGTTTTTGTTGTTTTTGGTCTCCCATTCTTTTATCAATAGATTACTTTCCATATTTCTGTCTTAACCAATCATGTTGCAGTGAACATGACTACTAATTCATATACCTTTTATTCTTTTATATTTTTCTAAATACTTTTTCTGAATTTTATTATTATTATTTTTTGGCTGAGACTGGGTTTGAACCCACCACCTCTGGTACATGGGTCCAGTGCCCCACTCCTTTGAGTCACAGGCACCGCCTCCCAATTTTTTTTTTAAATACATGTATTTTATTATTCTTCATTACATTATTTCCCCCCCACCCCCCATGGTAAGACAGAATTTATTTACAGAAAAGAATACAGAAAACACTAAAGCTCCTGGTAGAGGGAGAGAATTCAAGTGGGGAGAGAGAAGCTCTCTCCGTTGTTTCTTGCATTTTTTAGCTAGACCCTCAAGTGAAAAGCTGCCAGAGTTAACAAGTGTTTGGCAAGGCTGAAGTAGAACTGATTAGACTGTGTCTAGCTTTTGCCTTGGGATGAACTCTCCAGCTGTTAGTCTCTTTATAACATATGATTCCTGCAAATACCAGTCTGTGGGGTTAAATCTATATTAACTTGGGTTGTGAAAACCTTTTTACTTGTTTGTAAATCTATTTTATTGTCTTTCTCTTTGCAGTTCTAATTGTGGAGTGGTAAACATATACAATCAAGATTCTTGTCTCCAAAAAACAAACCCAAAGCCAATAAAAGCTATAATGAACTTGGTTACAGGTGTTACTTCTCTGACCTTCAACCCTACTTCAGAAATCTTGGCAATTGCTTCAGAAAAAATGAAAGAAGCAGTCAGATTGGTAATATTTCTTTGCCCTTTTATCAATGATATATTTAAAATTTATGTTGTAAACATGAAAAGGTAACAGGAGAATGTTAGATTATTTTTAAGAGTGGTTTGTGATGTAAAAATTATTAGTATTGTAGTTTTTGGTTATAGTTGTTGAAGTGATTCACAGAAGCCACCAAGTTTTTTTTTTTAAGACAGAACCTCAAGCTGTCACCCTAGATAGAGTGCTGTGGCATCATAGCTCACAGCAACCTCTAATTCCTGGGCTCAAACGAGTCTCTTGCCTCAGCCTCCCAAGCAGCTGGGACTAGAGGCACCCGTCACAACGCTCGACCATTTTTTGGTTGCAGCCGTCATTGTTGTTTGGCGGCCTGGGCTGGATTCGAACCTGCCAGCTCAGGTGTGTGTGGTTGGTGCCTTTGCCTGTTGAGCCACAGGCGCCAAGCCAAGTTTTTTTTTGAGACAGAGTCTCACTTTGTCGCCCTCATTACAGTGCCATGGCGTCACAGCTCACAGCAACCTCCAACTCTTGGGCTTAGGCAGTTCTCTTGCCTCAGCCTCCCAAGTAGCTGGGACTACTGGCGCCCGCCACAACACCAGGCTATTTTTTTTGTTGTTGCGGTTTGTCTGGAGCTGGGTTTGAACCCGCCACTCTCAGTATATGGGGCTGGCGCCCCACTCACTGTACCACAGGTGCCACCGAGCCACCAAGTTTATATTAGGTAGTATGTTAATTCTTTCAGTAGAGCTGTACTATCTATGGTTAGCATTTCTTAAATGGTGGTCCTTATTTTCAGAGGTTTCTTTCACCATGTATATTAAGGTATACATGTGAGGCACAGATACGTTATTCCTCTATAGTTTTCTTTCCTTGTTTACTTTTTTTTTTTTTTTGAGACAAAGTCTTAGTTGCCCTGGATAGAGTGCAGTGTCATCAGTGTAGCCCTCTGCAACTTCAGTCTCCTGAGCTCAGGTGATCCTCTTGTCTCACACTCCCAAGTAGCTGGATGACAGGTGTGCACCACTGTGCCTGGCTGATTTTTCTATTTTTAGCAGAGACTCTCTCTTGCTTAGGCTGCTCTTGAATTCCTGACCTTGAGTAATCCTCCTGCCTCCTGCCTTGGCCTCACAGAGTGCCAGGATTATAGGACTAAGCCACTGCCTCCAGCCTCACCTACCTTTTTAAGGCCTGTTGTTTGATAGAATGGAAGCAGTTCTTAGGTCTTAAACTGTGTAAAGATACTGCAAATTAAATAGCTAGAATGCATGTGAATATACCTCTGTGTTAAGAGTCTCTAAGACTGCCTCCAGGTTTAGGAATTTACTACAAAGACGTACAGGACTTCATGATCATACTCACAGCTGAGATTTATTACAGTAAAGGATATAAAGCAAAATCATCAGAGGGGCAAAGGTGCATAGGGTAAAACCCGAAGGAAACCAAGCATAAGCTGTAAGAGTCCTCTCCCAGTGGAGTCAACACAGGACATGTTTAATTTCTCCAGCAATGAGTAGTGGTAGTGTGTTAAGTGTTTTCTACCTGGGGGGCTGGGTTTTCTACCTAGAGACTCAGAGCCCTCAGTTGTTGGAGGTTCATGTAGGCACCCTCTGCCTAGGATTTATCAAAATTCTAGACTCCTAGAAGTAAAGCCAGGGATTGAGTATAAATTAGTGTATATATAAATTGGTTAGGCACACTAAGTCACCACCCTTATCATTTAGGGAAAGTTTCATGCCAAGGTAAGGATCTGTTTCCTAGTCAAGTTCTCAGACATCAAGGCCACCCTTGCAAGCAGGCCCTTGTAAGGATAACAGCCTTAGGCCTGTGTTAACTCTATTTTGCCTGACCTCAGAGCTCAGATTAAAATGTCATCACATTTCTGTGAAGTTTCCTACCCTTCAGGCGGGGACTAGTTTTCTTATTCATTTATTAATTGTTTGCTCTAGGCTCCAGGTATACAAATGACATAGAACTTTGACTAGCAGTACTGTGCTGTGGTGGTGTTCTGTGTACATTAGCAGAGTATGCATTTTACAAGGTCTGTTATTCTCACTGTGCAAAAAGCCTTACATACTCCATTTTGTATAGTTCAAAAAAATTTTGAGCCACAAAACATTTCTTCAGAGGATTAACTTAACCGAAAGTCTTTTTTTTTTGAGACGGAGCCTCAAGCTGTCACCCTGGATAGAGTGCGGTGACATTACAACTCATAGCAACCTCCAATTCCTGGGCTCAAGCGAGTCTCTTGCCTCTTGCCTCCCAAGTAGCTGGGACTACAGGCGCCCGCCACAACGCCCGGCCATTTTTTGGTTGCAACCGTCATTGTTGTTTGGCGGGCCGCGTTGAATTCGAACCCGCCAGCTCAGGTGTACGTGGCTGGCGCCTTAGCCCGTTGAGCCACAGGCGCTGAGCCCCAAAGTCTGTTGTTAATAAAAGGTGGAATTGTGATTCTAGATGCCATGTTCTTTCTAGCAGTTCAGTGATTTTCCAACTGAATTATGTAGCGCCCTGGAATCTGCATAGACTTTATATGGCAAAGGTGGCAAGGAGGAGGTCAAGTTTCTACTCGTATCATATAGAGAAGCTTCACTGTTATCAGTGGTATGTTTTGAGATTCTGTATATGATTTTCTTAAGAAAGTGTTCTGCTAGAAAAAGTAAAAAATACAGTATAGCATTTTATTGCCTCTGTTGAATGAATCATTTGATAAATGAGGAAGTTCTAGTTCAAATCAGCTTTAAAATTCCTTTTCCTCTAATGGAGGTGGGGCACGAGTACATATTAAACTTTTATCATTTTAATAGTAGTAAACTATTTTAGAAAACCAAGGGATCTATCTCCTTTTGACATAATATATTCTGCAGGATGCTTAATAGTTCTGCATAGTTTGCGTCAGTGATCATGGCAGCATTTATGTTTTTTTATTGGGGCACAATCACACAAGGAATTCATTAGTAACAGCCAAATCTCAATTTTTTTTTTTTTTTTTTTTTAAGACAGTCTCAATATGTAACACTCAGTAGTGTGTCATGGCGTCACAATTCATAGCAACCTCAAACTCTCGGGCTTAAGTGATTTTTTTGCTTCAGCCTCCCAAATAGCTGGGACTATGGGCGCCTGCCACAATGCCCAGCTGTTTTTTTTGTTGTTGCAGTTGTCGTTGTTTAGCTGGCCCGGGCTGGGTCTGAACCTGCCAGCCTCACTTTATGTGGCTGGTGCCCTACCCACTGAGGGCGTCACCTAAATCACAGTCTTTAAATGCTAGTCAACCATAATATTGAATGGAAGAAGCCAGGTATAGTAGCTTCAGAATGCCTCAGTGAAACAATGGTTAGTATCATTAAATGTATCTGCTTTTAATGATCCTAATGGTGGTTTGGTTATCCAAGTACAAAATAGTGAATGTAAATCTAAGCTGTTGCACCAGTGAGAGACCCAGAGGTCAAATTGCTAATGTATGTACAATTTTGGATGTAGAAAGTCTCAGAACTTATCTATTAGAACAAGGATAAGTGACCTTTTATTTGTTAGACTTTGATATCTGGATCCTTATCTGTCATGACAAAATGATGTTAGAGATAAAAGGAACTTTCTGAATTAAAGAAGTTGGGTCTTTATGGGGCCTTTTAAAATTAAGAGTTCATTATAGTTTTCAATACAGGGACTGTAAATTGAGTTCTCAGCACAGCAAAGTTCTAACCTGTTGGGATCATTGGTCTGAAAGAGGATACTTTAATCAGTAGAGATTATACTGGAGAACTTTGCAGATAGTTATTATTGTCTCTCTTAAAAGGACATTGTAAATGTCCCTTCCCCTGCCTGTGATATACCAAGTCTGGAGAAGAGATAAAGTTTAAAAATAAGTTGGCCTCTATCTTCCACTAGAAGGCACGTACTGACTTATTGTATGAATGCATGGTCATGGTTTATGGTTTTGTAAGTTATTTGTTGCTTGAGGGCATCAAGGGGACACTATGTCAAAGACTTTGTGTGTATTTGCTATGGTATTTCTGGTGCTTTTTATTTAGCTACAGAAATAAGCGGCTACCTTTTGGTTAAAAATGGGCTTTAAAAAAATGCTGTGTGTCTTTCGCTCCAGTTTTGCCCTTGTAAGCAATTGCAGTAAGCAGTTGATTTAATTATGAAGTTACACAAATCCAATTAGGAGACCTTTTTCCCCCAGTTTTGGTTGGAGACAGGTGGTTTAATGTAATTATTAAGTCTTTTGGATAGGCAGGTTGGCTTTGGTGTATTTTGATATGGAAGAGTTAGAAAACCAGGTCCCCAAACTTGAAAGTCACACGAAGAAAGTTGATGAGTTAGTATCTGAGGAGTAGGTTCAGAGTGTCAGGGTGGGAACAAAAGTCAAGCATAGGGTAGTACTTTTTTTTTTTTTTTTTGTAGAGACAGAGTCTCATTTTATCGCCCTCAGTAGAGTGACGTGGTGTCACATAGCTCACAGCAACCTCTAGCTCCTGGGCTTAGGTGATTCTCTTGCCTCAGTCTCCCGAGTAGCTGGGACTACAGGTGCCCGCCACAATGCCCGGCTGATAGTACATGCTTTTTTCCTGATGTTCTGTTCCCCTGATTTTTTTTTTTTTTTTTTTTTTTGAGGCAGAGTCTCATTATGTCTCCCTCTGTAGAATTCTGTAGTGTCACAGCTCACAGCAACCTCAAATTCTTGGGCTTAAGCAATTCTCTTGCCTCAGCCTCCTAAGTAGTTGGGACCATAGGCGCCTGCCACAATGTCTGGCTATTTTTTGGTTGCACTTGTCATTGTTTAGCTGACCACGGGCCAAGCTTGAACCTGCCAGCCTGGGTCATGTGACTGGCGCCATAATCACTATGCTATGGGAGCTGAGTCCCCCTGATGTTTTGGATCACCTGTTCATAGTTAATGCATACTTGAAAGTCGGAAGCAAAACTTAAGCATAACTTAAGTAAAACTCAGTTAAGAAGCCAAGGAAAATATCAAAAGTTCATCTAATTTTTGTATTCCCAAACTTGATTGTAAACATATTTTGAAATATATGTATTGTAGCTTCCCTCCTTAAAATAGGAGTCTGCTTTATTGTTTTAAACAATGTATTTTATATATATGAGTGTATACGTACGCACATACACTTAGCTTCTTGAGGAACTTGTATAGAGAATAATGCTTAAGAACTTTAAAGTTAAGATCAAACCAAGATACTGCCAGTGTCTTAGCTTTAATGGATCAAGACCACTTCTTATCAGTACCATTGGATTTTATTCTTGCATTTGGGCCTGTTTTTCCCAGAAGTAGAGTCTGGAGAGAGTGCTCTCTTCGTGATTTGGTCTGATTTTGAGGCTTTTGGCTCTGTCTATATCAGAGCATTAGTTTCAGTTGGAGTCAGGTTTTCATGATTCAGCCCCCTTTGAGGAAGAATCGCAAAAAGCAAAGAATATATCACATAGTTGAAAAATAAAAGTGTAAAAAATATATAGTGGAAGATGTGGTATGACTTTGCCTAGGCTGTAGTTACATAAAACTGGATTTTTTATAATGCTTAAAATATTTGTTCCTGGTGATCAGATTTTAGTTTTCTTCTATGTAGTCATTCAGCTAGAGCATTAATGAATACTGCCATTAACTTTTTGCTTTCTTTATTCATTTATTCACTCAGCAAACATTTGAATCTCCCAGGCATCATTCTAGATGCTGCATTAACACTTGTTCTCTTCCCTCCCTTTCTGCTCAGTTAACAGCACGTTAAAGATCAAAAATTTTTTTTCCTTTTTTGTTTTTTGAGACAGAGTCTCACTTTATCGCCCTCAGTACAGCTCCGTGGCATCACAGCTCACAGCAACCTCAAATTCTTTGGCTCAGGTGATTCTCTTGCCTCAGCCTCCCAATACTATACTTCTGGTGTGCTATAATCAAAATGAACTTTTTGTTTCAGTAAAAAGATGGAATGAGGATTAAAATTTAAGAAAGATGAGTTCCCAGGTTTTGTACTTGATAGCTTGTTGTTATCTTTTGCAGGTTCACCTTCCTTCTTGTACGGTATTTTCAAATTTCCCGGTCATTAAAAAGAAGCATATTTCTCATGTTCATACCATGGATTTTTCTCCCAGAAGTGGATATTTTGCCTTGGGGAATGAGAAGGGCAAGGCCCTGATGTATAGGTAGGTATAGTAGATGTTTAAAAGTCAGAGATACCTATAAACTTTTTTTGGTAAGAGATACTATATATTCCCAATTCTAGCAAAAGAATTCACCTGGAAAATGTGTTGTTTTTGTTCTTTCCAGTAAACTGCATTTTGAGAATGTCAAAATGAGGAACAGTAGCCATTTTAATACTATTGTCACTTTCTTGGTTCCTTATATTTAAATTAACTTAATTAATTTGTTTGCCACTTGTGCAGCCCCCTTGAACCTGAACAGGTTCAGAGCAACTCTCTAGATTAACTTTTCCTGATTTGACAATTCACAGTTTACTCCACTAGATTGAAGTGATTTTTTTTTTTAAAGTCTTTCCTGCAGCTATAAGGTTTAGTAAATAAGGATGTTAACCACAAAGATAACCAAAAGTTATATACTCTGTCCAAGTTCTTTTCTGTATCCAGTATAGTTGTCTATAAAACAGGAACAAACAGGGCAGTGCCTGTGGCTCAGTGGGTAGGGCACCAGTCCCATATTCTGAGGGTGGTGGGTTCGAACCCTGACTAAACGGCAACAACAACAGAAAAATAGCCGGGCATTGTGGTGGATACCTGTACTCCCAGTTATTTGGGAGGCTGAGGCAGGAGAATCACCTAAGCCCAGGAGTTGGAGGTTGCTGTGAGCTGTGAGCTGTGACGCCATGGCACTCTACCGAGGGCGATAAAGTAAGACTTTGTCTCTTAAAAAAAAAAAAACAGGAACAAGCAAAATCTAATTGCATCATTTTTAGAAGATATAGGAAACAAGGTGAGTCTTTAGGGAGAACTAAAAGAGCTTTCAATAGAAAACCTGTGACTTAAATCACAGTCCTTTTTCCTTGCTCCTTGTGTTGGTAGTGAATGCTCCGTAGAACCCTTTGTTTATGTTTTTATACTTTGGGGAATGCCAGCTTTCAAAATATGCTGCAATTGAAAGTGAAGAAAAGGAAGAATGTAAATTGATTTTGAGGACAAAGTTGTGCAAAGAGAATATAGTAGAGAATAATGTTGTTTTATAGTTCTCCTTACTTTGAAAGGAAAATGGGTTATATCAGGATAATTCCATCAGTCTCATTTCAGATCAGATTTGGGGTGGTTCTATTTCAGTTCATATTTTATAAAAGGATGCAGATTCTTATTGCACTTAGAAATTCTCTTCCAAAGCTTTGGTTTATGACTGAAATTTTATTTTTTCTAAGTAAGTCCCAAAGGCCCTTAAATTTTTCGTTAGTGTGTTGCTCTCTAGAGTGAGACCATTTCTAGCTATACCAGTAAATAGGTTGGATGGACAGAATTTCTATTGGAAATAGTTGATCAGATATTTCAAAGATTCCAATTCGTTTACTTATTTTTCACATTTTTCAGGTTGCACCATTACTCAGACTTCTAAAGAGATTGAGGTAAGAAAAATCCTTTTTTATGAATCCTCTAGGTTTGAAGATTATACCCACTGCTGTCAGTTGGCAAAGGTACCACATTAGCTGGGCTTTGTTTCTTTGCCCCAAAGTTGCTACATTTTTCGTTGGGAAGGCTGGGATGATAGTAGGTCAGGAACTGTCTAGCTAGAGGAACCTTTCTTTCTTTTTTTTTTTTTTTTGAGACAGAGCCTCAAGCTGTCACCCTGGGTAGAGTACCATGGAATCACAGCTCATAGCAACCTCCAATTGCTGGGCTCAAGCGAGTCTCCTGCCTCCACCTCCCAAGTAGCTGGGACTTCAGGCGCCCGCCACAACGCCCGGCCATTTTTTGGTTGCAGCCGTCATTGTTGTTTGGTTGGCCTGGGCTGGATTCAAACCCACCAGCTCAGGTGTAGGTGGCTGGCGCCTTAGCCTGTTGAACCACAGGCGCCAAGCCGAGGAACCTTTCTTAGGCATTTCTTATCCCAGATCATAACAATATGGCTCTGCTCTTCTGAAGTTAGAGCTCTAATATTATGTTCATTAACTGTCAACAAAATTATAATTACTGAACATGGTTAATCCACAAAAGAGAATAGACTTAACAGAACAGAGAAATGGGTATCTTCAGATACAGCTATAGCTCATATGAATCTAAACCTTCTTATTGTTTATGTGTGTCTTGAAAGATTGTGAGTGGCTTGCCCTGTTTCACAGAGCTAGAGTAGTGGCAGGCTGTTAATTTTGCTGCCCAATATTTCAAATGTGGGATATGCTTCCCCTCTCATGGTTTTTCATCTTTGTTTTTCCTTTCTTTTTTGAGACAGAGTCTCAACTTTTATGCCCTAAGTAGAGTACAGTGACATCACAGCTCACAGCAACCTCAAAACCTCAAATTCTGGGGTTTAAGCAATTTTCTTGCCTCAGTCTCCCAAGTACCTGGGACTATAGGTGTGAGCCAATAGCTTGATGTTTGATCTGAGATGGGATGATGGTTCTATGGTTTGCAATTGGCCCATTCATCACAATTGACTTTTTGTTTTTTTCTGAGATTCATGAAAGTTGAAGAGACTTTTTTTGGTAGGGGGGCGGTAAAGTCTTACTTTGTTGCCTCAGACAAAAGTGCTGTGGCATCATCCTGGCTCACTGCAACCTCAAGTTTCTGGGGTCAAATGATCCTCCTACTTCAGCCTCCCAAGTAGCTGAAACTACAGGTGTGTAGCACAATCCTCGGCTGATTTTTCTGTTTTTAGTAGAGACAGAGTCCTGCTTTTTCTCAGACTGGTCTTGAACTCCTGAGCTCAAGGGATCCTCCCACCTGGGCCTCCCAGAGTGCTAGCATTATAGATGTGAACCACCATGCCCTGGCCAAGGAGAAACTTAAAGTTAGAAGAATTTGTTTTTGTTTGTTTGTTTGTTTGTTTTTTTGAGACAGAGTCTCAAGCTGTCACCCCGGATAGAGTGTGGTGGCATCACAGCTTATAGCAGCCTCTAATTCCTGGGCTCAAGCGAGTCTCTTGCCTCCGCCTTCCA
This sequence comes from Arctocebus calabarensis, assembly GCA_963573935.1. Lineage (NCBI taxonomy): Eukaryota > Metazoa > Chordata > Mammalia > Primates > Lorisidae > Arctocebus > Arctocebus calabarensis. The sequence continues at coordinate 5,990 of CAUYON010123219.1, read as the reverse complement.
AGTAGCTGGGACCACAGGCGCCCACCACAACTCCCAGCCATTTTTTGGTTGCAGCCGTCCTTGTTTGGCGGGCCTGGGATGGATTTGAATCTGGCAGCTCAGGTGTATGTGGCTGATGGCCTTAGCCCTTTGAGCCGCAGGTGCTAATCCAAGGTAGAATTTTAAGCTAAAGTTTAGCTAGGAGGGGAAAGCAGTTTGACTATCTTGCCTCTCCAGGTTATGTTGCCACTACATGTTGTTTGTTATTGACCAGTAAGCTATAAATCAGGTTTATAAATTTCTTTTGTTCTTTTCTCAGATCCAGGTGAGCCACCAGAGAAACCTGCCCTGATAAATCTTCTTAGAAATTTTCCTGAATGTGTGATAACGTGTATGGATAATGATTTGTAGAGCAATGTCTTAATAAACATATGGCATCTTTTGTTTGAAAATGTGTATGTGGTATTTTCCCCCCACCTATATGCACACACAGTAACTTAGATGTGTTTGTTTCAAGACTAAACATGAGAAATTTGAAACGCCTATCTGTAGCCAAAAATAATATACACAGATTTTTTTTTTTTAATTTCAGATTAATATAGGGGTACATTTTTTTTTTAAATTTCAGATTAATATAGGGGTACATATGATTAGGTTACATTGTGTTTATTAGGTAAAGTCCAAGTTGTAGTTGAGCCCTTCACCCAGGAGGTGTGCCATACTATACTCCTCTCTTGTACCTCTTAGGTGTGAGCACACCAATCTGCTTCTCCCCTCTTCATACTCCCCGTCTCCCTTCTTGAACTTTGTTGTGTTTTTCTCTCTTGTGGATCTGGAGTTGTTCATTGGCAGATTTTCTTAGACTTCAGAGTTAACCCTGAGGCATATTCCCTTTCTTCATAGATCTCTCCTTTCAGAGGATCAGCTACAGATAACTCTGAGGTCAGTTGGCTTGATATGAGAGCACTGATGTCTCATGGAATGAATTTTGGAGTCTTCTTGGAAGGGTGATTATGGAAATGAAAAGGCTTTTCTGAGCTTATTATTTCAGATCATTGTCATTGGTATTTGAGGGGGTTTTTGTTTGTGTTTGGGACAGAGTCTCACTTGGTCACTCTGGGTAGACTGCTGTGGCATCTATAGCTCACAGCAACCTCAAACTCTTGGGCTCAAGCAATCCCCTTGTCTCAGCCTCCCAAGTAGCTGGGACTACAGGTGCTTGCCACAATGCCTGGCTCTTTTTAGAAACGGAGTCTCCCTCTTGCTCAGGCTGGTCTTGAACTCCTGAGCTTAGGCAATCCACCTGCTTTGGCCTTCCAGAATGCTGGGATTATAGGCATGAGCCACTGCTCTTGGCCTGTTACTGGTACTTGAAGGAGCATATGAAAACCTAGTGGTCTTGTCTTACTAATTATTAGCCACTCTTCTTCCTGGGAATGTTCATCATGCCAACTTAAGTGCTTTATTTAATGTGGGTTCCAAGGTTGACAGTTGATGCCCTAATTCCCAATCATAATATAACTTTGCTATAGACTAGTCTCTAGATTTCTTAGGAAAGACTGACTGTGTTTTGGGTATTTAAGAAGTATCAAAGGGGTTAAGGGAGTAGGCTATGAGAAGTATCAAGGAGGTCTAATAGCTTGCAACCCACCTTCCTGTTTAAACACAGAACAGGGAAGTCAGTGGAAGACAGAAATTTTCCAGTGATAAAATATGGCTCTGCCCAGTGAAGTAAGAGTGTGTTCAGACAAACAGGTCAGTGGAGTGTATCTTTAGTGTTTTCAAGGCCCTTTTGTCACTGGAAAAATTCAAGGCCCTTTAATGTTTAATTAAAGATTAATTACCTAGAGTAATCTAATGGGTGTGGGTTGTGTTAACTTATTCTAAAATCTTTCTAAAAACATGTTTTCTACTAAGGCAGACTATTGCTATCTAATTGCAAGGATGCTTCCCCTGTCCCATCTTTCAGCCACGTCTTCCACAGTAAGTAATGTTAATGTTAATAAAACTCACATCCCTGAAACCTCTTGACTTGTTAATGCTATTTCTGTCTTAGGCTGCTGGAGGGCAGCATTGGATTGTGTGAACAATCAGAGGCAAGGCTCTCTAGCTTTTACCATCACCTTGTCTTTAGCTTCAGCTAAATCATGCTTTGTTTCAGAAGTGCACACCAAGCCTTATATGTACTCATTCTGCATATGGTTTTCAGTTCCCAGGAATTTATCATTCTAGGGAAAATGATGAAAGCAGAGTTTAAATTTTAACTATACTTTGTTAAAAATCTGTAAATCATTTTTATACTCTCCTAGAAGCAGAATAAAGAACTCCTGGTTGTAGTCTCTAAGGTAGACAGAAGTGCTATTTGTTCTACAGACAGAGATGCTACCAATTCTGTGTCTTGTTTTTAATGTTTTTTTTTTTCTCCCTCACTGGGAACTAGAGATTTGAGTCAGGCTCTCATTGCTTTTCCTTGTATCCAGTGCCAAACTGCTGCTTCATGGAGACACGGACCATGCCATAAAGTCCGTCAATTCTCTGTTGGCAGTTGCTGTGATAGCATGAGTATCACTCATGTCCCTTATGTTAGAGGGAATCCTGAATGGTGTTGTGATATTTTGCCATCCAGACTCACAGGATGTACCTGGGAACACTTGAAGTGATGAATTGACAAGTTGAAATCTTTGATATACCTCATTTACCTCTCCCACTAATGTTCAGTAAACAGAGGAATTACTAGTTTTTCAAAAAAATTTTCTGTGTTTGAACAAGTCACAGGTGAAAGGTCATTTGCCCTACCAGGTGTTAAGTATTGGAATGTTAAGTAAGTGGGTATGTTTCTGGTTAGTTTATGTAACTCTAAGCTGCACAGAATGAAGGGACCAGCTGTAGGGTTTGTGACCAGCACATCTGTGTTTTAGCGTGGGGATGATGGCAGCAAGCGAATGCCCATGAAGTCAAGTGTTTGCTCACACCTTCCAGGAGTTTAAGCTAATTGAGATCATACTTAAAGGCGTCTACCAATTCATTATACAAGAAACAAAAGTATTGTTGTTTCCTTTATTCTAAACTGGAGGAAATGGGTGGGGTGAGGATGGCATCTCTGACACCATGGAGTTCTACTTGTGTTGATGTGAGTTAAGTACATAGAATCTCATGTAGTTCTCATTGTTCCTATTGTTCCTCATGTACTATTGTCATTTTATAGGGAAGTAAATTGAACTTTCAAGAGATCGAACATCCCAATCCTAAAGCCATAATCTTTATGTAGATCAGTGATCTTCAAAATAGGATATGCCTACTCTATGAGACATATAGCCCATTGGAGTATAGGAAGGAATAGTGTAACTTCTATGCTATGCAAAAAGTAATTTTGTTTGATAATTTATTCATACTGGAGATTGTATAATTTCTAAACAAATATATTTACATTGGGAGTACAGTCAATATACCATCCTTACCAAAGGACCATCGAACGAGTGCCCAATCTACTGCCGTGCCAGACTTGATGTGTTTCCATATCCTTCCCTCTACTTTTCCCCAAACCCTCTTTGTGTTTCTTACAAGGCAGTGATTCTCAACCTTCCTAATGCCGTAACCCTTTAACACAGTTCCTCGTGTTAGGGTGAACCCCAACCACAAAATTATTTTCGTTGCTCTAGCAACAGTTGTGGTTGGGGGTCACCACAACATCAGGAACTATATTAAAGGGTTATGGCATTAGGAAGGTTGAGAACCACTACGTAAGGCTAACAGCTTCTCCATTAACCATCATAAGCCCAGTAAATAGGCTGACTAAATCTGAGGTTTTTCTCTATTCCCTACCTGCTAATCAGTGGTTACCAACCAATTTTTTTTTTCCTCTCAAAATGTCCTCTCCATCCTCTTGCCATTTCCTCAGCTCTTGTTAAATAATCCCCTAACGGGTTTTATTATTTTGTATTCCTGCTTTTCAATCGCTGTGTTGAAGCCAGAGATTCTTTTTTTAATGTTTATGTCCAGTATGGCAGCTCACACATGTAATCCTAGCACCCTGGGAGGCCAAGGAGGGTAGAGTAAGACCCTGTCTCTACTAAAAATAGAAAAAACAGCCCGGCATTGTGGCAGGGGCCTGTTGTCCCAGCTACTCAGGAGGCTTGAGGCAAGAGGATCTGTTGAGCCCAAGAATTTGAAGTTGCTGTGAGTTAAAATGATTGGCACTCTATACAGGACGACAGTGAGACTGTCACAAAAAAAAAAGTTTACTATGGATAACTTTAAATATATAAAAGATGTGAGAGTAATATAATAGTACGTATCACCTAGCTCCAATTATCAGCTTGTGGAAAACTTCATATCCTCACCCATAAATTGGTTATTTTATTTTATCTTATTTAATTAATTATTTTTTATTGTTGAATCATAGCTGAGTACATTAGTGCAATCAAGGGGTACAATGTGCTGGTTTCATATACAATCTGAAACCTTTTCATCAAACTGTTTGACATAGTCATGTCATTTTCTTAGTTATTGTATGAAGACAAATTGGTTATTTTAAAGCAAAGATAAGATGTATCATCTATAAATATTGACTTTGTACAGTGATTTTTTTTTTTTTTTGTAGAGACAGAGTCTCATTTTGTCACCCTTGGTACAGTGCCATGGCATCACACAGCTCACAGCAACCTCCAACTCCTGGACTCAGGCGATTCTTTTGCCTCAACCTCTGGAGTAGCTGGGACTACAGGTGCCTGCCACAATGCCAGGCTATTTTTTTGTTGCAGTTTGGCCAGGGTCAGTTTTGAACCTGTCACTCTCAGTTTATGGGGCTGGTGCCCTACCCATTGAGCCACAGGCACCGCCCCAGTGATGTGTTTTAAAAATACAAATACTGTGTAAAATCTAATAGCTCATCCCTCCTAAACTTTCTTTAATTTCTCCATTTATAGAAAGGGCATAAAAATAAACCTGCCTTGAAGGATTAGTTAGGACACCTGTCCCAGCTCTTCAGTGAATGTTAGCTGCCATCATCATCATCAGTCAGGTGCAAGATGATATTCAAGCTCAGCTTTGTAGAAAGGCCCATTATTTCAGCCTCTTTCATCTCTCCAGCTTCCTCACTCACCATATGCTCCACAAATCTTGAGCTACCTGTGATTTCTCCAGACAAGACAAGCTGTTCCCCCCACCCCATGCCTTTGTTTTGATGCTCAGCTAGCAGGGCTCAGTTGGAATTCCTGGTCCTCATTTCATTTCATTTGGTCTTAAATGGTAAACTAGACGGACCTCTGCCACTATTTGTTGGTGGCTAGATAACTTGTTATAATCTAATAAGTGAGAACTGATAACTGTTATTTTAGTTTTCTCTAGCTGTGGCTTTGATTCTTTTTACTGAAAAAAGAATGGTGTAAGTTATTATGTCTGTAAGAAAAGTTTATACTAGTGCCTCAGGGAAAGCCCCCCGCCCCATTCTTGGTGTGTATTTGTTAACATTTTTTTCCTGCTTAATTTTTTTTTTTTTTTTTTTGAGACAGAGCCTTAAGCTGTCACCCTGGGTAGAGTGCTGTGGCATCACAGCTCACAGCAACCTCCAACTCCTGGGCTCAAGCAATTCTCCTGCCTCTGCCTCCCAAATAGCTGGGACTACAGGCGCCCACCACAGCACCCGGCTATTTTTTGGTTGCAGCCATCATTGTTTGGTGGGCCCAGGCTGGATTTGAACCAGTCAGCTCAGGTGTATGTGGCTGGCGCCTTAGTCACTTGAGCCATAGACGCTGAGCTTCCTGTTAATTTTTTTTTTTTTTTTTGAGACAGAGCCTCAAGCTGTGGCTCTGGGTAGAGTGTCGTGGCATTACAGCTCACAGCAACCTCCAATTCCTGGGCTCAAGCAAGTGTCCTGCCTCTGCCTCCCAAGTAGCTGGGACTACAGGCACCCACCACAACGCCTGGCCATCTTTTTTTGGTTACAGCCGTCATTGTTGTTTGGAGGGCCCGGGCTGGATTCGAACCCGCTAGCTCAGGTATACGTGGCTGGC
>CAUYON010123216.1:0-51409 GCA_963573935.1 Arctocebus calabarensis | reverse complement strand
TCATATGAAAACTATAAATTGGTTTCATAGTAGGGCTGAGTACATTTGATACTTTTTCATTCATTCTTGAGATACTTTGCTAAGAAGAATATGTTCCAGCTCCATCCATGTAAACATGAAAGAGGTAAAGTCTCCATTTTTTAAGGCTGCATAATATTCCATGGTATACATACACCACAATTTATTGATCCATTCCTGGGTCGATGGGCACTTGGGCTTCTTCCATGACTGTGGAAGACTGAAACTGGACCCACACCTTTCACCATTAGCTAAGATAGACTCTCAACGGATTAAATATTTAAACTTAAGAGGTTAACTTTTAATTACAACTCCCTACCTGGTACTAGATGTGCCATCTTGAACAAGTTACTTAGATAAGTCTTCTTCCTTCACTCCCTTTTTTCTCTCCTTATTTATTCCACACATCTCTATGAACTATCTAACATGGTCTTGGCTTCATTTCTTCCCCAAGCTATGGTTACAGCAGACAGTTATTATGGTTTTCGACTCACTGGCAGTTTCTTGCCTTAAGCACATACCATCCGTTCTTCATTTTCTGTCCCAGCACTTATCTAACACAGTGACATGGTGAACTGAGGGAGGTAGCCTGACAGTGAAGGGAAATTAATGCTCCTAGGGCATCCCTCAACCAATGAATGGAAGAACTTGAGAATCCTAAAGCCCCAGAATCTCTTTCAGGCTTCAGAACACTTCAGGTTGACAAAATAATACCCATTATCAAAGGAGTGCAACTCCCAATTGCCTAGAAACCTTGAAAAGTTCCCACCAAGGAAACTGTCTTATATTCTTTTTCTCCCCAAGACCTCCTAGTCCATTTGTGCCAAGACCAGTAACTTGGATCTTGTCTTAGTACAGCCTGAGCAAGGATCCAGGATTTACTGACTTGGCAAAGAGATCTAGACCCAGTCCTAATAATGCTGCACAGAAAATGAGGTGAAGATTCCAGAACTGCACAGACAGATACTTGAAGGAGCCAGAAGGCTAAAGGAAGTGAAAAATGTTAGAATGGATTTATTATGTGAGACCAGAAAACCCCACTAATTGACTATTTGGTGGAAGGATCCATAGACAATCCTCTAGCAAGACGATAACAAAGCCTCTGCTGAAGATGCAGAGCAAATTTGAGGAGCCCAGTGGAGGTTTCCTTCTGTTGGTGTGATAGTAGAATGTGCTACCCTGGTACTGGGCTGATTTGCATTGGTGGTGGTGAAATGACCCCAGAATAACAAAATGGCAAAGTAGATGTGATTATCATGAGAAGACCTGGGTAGCAATCAAGATGCCTTGACCTGAAGGGATCTATGATAATGACTCATAAATTAGAATATTCCAGGGGACAGGATAGATGGACAGTCAGTCTACAGCCTGTTATTCAATTTGAGTTAATCCAATCACCTCCTTCTTCCCTTCCCTGAATGAAGAGCTGGCCAATGTCAGATAACACAAGGAAAAACTGTATTCCTTCACCCAATTTCCATATCTAACTTAGTTTAAAGACACAGAAGTTATTGATCAAAGGGAAGACTTATTTCCTTTGAGGAAGGAAGGACCTTATAATATCATCAAGTGGGTAAGCAATAAATATTCCCCCAAATCACTTTTCTAGAGTAACTATGCAAGAGAAAAATGGAACACTCAGAGTTCTCAAGGATAATTAAATAGAGGGTTTGATCTGACATAGATAAAGGAACCCAAAATACCATCCAGGAACTCCAGATGGGGTAGAGGCTCATGGGATCCAGGTGATAAACAGGTATCTGATCTAACTCCATCCTACAGAGTGTTCATTGAATTCACAGACACATTTTCTTATTCTGAAGTATGTAATTGGGACAGAGACACTTAACAGTTGGCAGAACACTGCTCTTATTCCTTGATCTATACAGCTTGAATCAAATTATGAGAAACTTCTCAGATTGCGTCCATGCCTTTCCAAGAAAATTAAGTATAAGTAATATTGAATTCCAGGAGAAATTTTGAAAATTTGCCCTACCAAAGACCTATAAGTTGCAGGGAGGGTGGTCCCTATAAATCTTTATTCAATTCCCCAGTCTGGTTCCTGAAAAAGTATAGTCAAAACTTGTGATGGAAGATAGTGGACTTCTATAAATCTCACCATGTGGTATGGTCACCCCAACTCCATGCTAGATGTGAAATCTTTATGAAACAGATCAACACAGACTTTGATACGGGGTGTGAGACTGACCTGGTGGATGTAGTCCCCAATTCTATTAGAAAGGAGAACCAAAGACAATTTCCTTTTTTGCAGGAAGGACATTATATGTTCACTTTATTTCCCCAGGGGTATATTAAGTCTTCTTATCTGAGTCACAATGTATTCAGAAGGAAGCTTGATCAAATTAGCATTCCTCAGGACATCATGCTAGTCCACAATATTGATTATATCATGTTAATAAGATCTGGTGAAGAGGAGATAGTAAGTACCCTAGATCCCTGGTAGGATAAATACATATCAGAGGACTGGAGATAAAGGACATGAAGAATTGTGTCTCCCATATTAGTGATGATTTTAGGGGTCCAACAGCCCAGGACAGTGTAGTACATCCCCTCCAAGGGTGATTAGTTTTACATCTTATGCTTTTTTACTACTAAGGAGGAACCATGGCAGCTAGTGTGCCTCTGTGGCTTTTGGAGGCAGCTCGGTGACTACATTTGGGACTAGTTTTCTGATGAATTTTCTGGTAACTTGGAAGACCACAGTTTTCAAAAGGGGTCAGAGCAAAAGAAGGCTTTACAATAACAGGTCTAGTGTGTGGCATTAGGCTGAAACTACAGCTTAATGACTCAGGCAGTGCCAATCATAGCTAAGGTCTCATTCCAGAGTCTCTGGTAAACCACCAAAGAAGAAACACACAGACCTGTTTCATAGCAGAGAACTATTTAACCAAGTAGCAACATCACCTGGAAAGCTGTTGAGTGCTGGCAAAGACTGAGCACCTAACAACAGGTTCCCAGGTGAACAAAGCTGTCAAACATGCATGGGTTATTATCAGACTCTCCATAATATTGGGTGAGTGAAGCATCAATCTCCTCAACACTGGACAATAGAAATGATCTATTTAGGATAACACCCAAGTATCTAGAGACACAAGTAAATTATATAAAGATATGCCTTAACACATTAATGAGTGTTAATATCACATATCTCAAAGCTTGCATCTACTGCCTCATGTCATGGAGGTTTCCTACAACTAACTGATGAACTCTGAAAAAACTGAGACTCGTTTCACAGTATGTTTTGTTCTTCTCCCACTGTGCTCATTTGAGCTGCAAATGGGAGTTCTGCTAGCTCATTATAGCTCCAGTAAGGCATGGCACTTTAAGAGTAAGTCCTCTATGTGGGCAGGGGTGTGAACAGTATAAATGGAGAAGCATCCTTAGGCAAGGATATACACACAGCTTTCAGCAGTGCTGAAAGGCAGGCTACTTAGTCAGGGGCTTTAAAATAGTGAGATTACATCCGAGACAAAGAGATTTGGGAAAGAAATGTAGCTGTCCCAAGGGAAGTGGACAAAATCCATGGTGATCTTTTATCTTCAGAGACCAGAGACCTTCACTGAAGACCAGGTGCTTAATTGGGTGGAAAGATGATGCGTCCATGGGTTGTCAGCCAGCAGCTCTCCTTGGCCACCATTAGAATTGTGCAATAGGGCTATGAATTAAGTCACCTTGATGGTAGAGATAAAGGCTGTGCATGAGCCCACAGTTTGGGTCCCTTTGATTAAGGCTGCCCTACTTATTGATACCACTGAATGATTAATCTGCCAGCAAAAGACCAACATTATGTCTCTTTATATGGCATCAACCCCCAAAGAGATCGGCCATCACTTTGTGACAATTTGATCACATTAGACCTCTTTCATCCTAGAGGGAGTATCAGTTCATCTTTAAATACCTGACACTTATTCCAGGCATGTCTTAGCCTTTCCTTCCTCCAGTATTTCCCTCAGTACCACCACCAAAAGGCTTGCTTCATGCCAGATTTACGGGCATAGGATTCCATTCAACATTGTTCATTAAAGGAATACATTTCACAACAGAGAAGTTATAACAATGGACTGCTGATCATGAGATCTTGGCATATGTCATGTCACTCAGTAGCAACCAGACTAATAGCATGATGGGAAAACTTATTAAAGGCTCAGCTAAGCCACCAGTTTGGGGACGATACTTTATGATATTGTCCTCAAGGAGGAAGTGAATGCTTTAAACCAATGACTGATACTCAAATATCCCTTCTCTTCATAACTAAAAATGGGACCACTGTTAATATTGCTTTCATGTGTAGCCAAATATATTTTTTCAGCCAGGAAGAGGTGTTAAGGCTTATCAGAAAGAACTTAGACTTTGGAGTACCTTAGGATAAATAATGCATATTACATGATCCCTAAAGGCAGAGACTTTGTTTTCATCTTGTCTTTTTCATCTATTCCCTTGTGAATCTCCAAGGCCTAGAAGAATGCGTGGCAATTAGAGACACTTAAAAAATATTGCTGATGCAATGCATATACAACATTTAGTATATTAAATGCTTACTAAAATAACACTATAATAGCATTGTTAGGAATGTTCATGCACATTGTATGCCCACAGATAAAGCTGTCTTTAGTCTGACTGTCATGGTTTTAACCATGATGCTGCCTTAAAAGCCTCCTTGTCCATATTTCTGTTCCAAGTGGTTAGCCTCAGGAAGATGGCTTCTGCTGCTGCTGTCAGTCTTCTCAGGCTCTCACAGCTGCGCTGATCAGTATGGAACTGGGCTTCGCCATGGCATTATGGGGCCTCCTGCACCCCACACTGCTTGTGGTCTCAACACTTTGCTTCACCATTCAGCCCTTCTCTGGGCTCCCTGCTGGTAATCAAACTTGAGAAAATCCTCAATATGCATGAACACCATAATTACTCAGCCTTAGATTTCTCCCTTCTGAGATAATTACAGAAATGAACTGCATTCCTCAAGCAAATCAGACTGTACAGATAAGGGGAAGGATGTCTGGGTGGGCATAAGGGATCTCAGACTTCTTCTGGCTGCATGCCCCAAATCAGTGATACAAGAAGTCCTTTGCCTTAGCAGAGAGAAGCTTCCTGTCAAAATCCTTTTGGGAAATTTGTACAAGCAATTCCTACCCTCATAAACAGGAATCCTGCTGGCAGTTTGTTCTGTAAGGAAAACAGAAAAAGAGCTGATGTAGCTTCATCAGGACCTATACCCTGGGTTTTGTCAAAAAAGAAAACAAAACAAAGAAAAAAAAAGTAATTGAAACAATTTCGGATTTGTGGCCTGAAGGGGTTTGCAGTTTTCTTATTCCATCTCACACAGAAATTCTGAGCTCAGAAAAAATAAGGAAGATAAATCTAATGAACAAACTATTCAAGGGATTATAGTTCTAGAAAGCCAAAAACAAAAGAAAAAAATTACTTCCTCAGCTTATTTGGGTTCAAGGGACCAAGATTCAATTTATCAACATCTTTGAGTGATAAGCCTTAGGACTCTCTCTTCCTTCCTTCCTTCCTTCCTTTTTTCTAACCCTATTCCTCCTAGTTGGAGATCAGTCAGTTTGCAGCCTACTTGGAAAATCGACGTTGTCACAAACAAGGCAAGGTGGCATGCAAGTTGGGCCACTATGTCTTCTTTTATAGGGAGATGAGAAACCATATTTCAGTCACCAGGACATAGTATATGAGTGGGGTATCTCAGACACAGAAACTCAGGGAGTATCAAGAAATGAGATGATTCAGGAAATTGCCAATGTTTATCTGGCCAGCGGCACCCAGAAATGAAGATTCCAGTGGTGAATGATAACCTGGGAAAGGCAAACAGCAATTAGCTCTAAGTTCATACATGTGGATTTCTCAAATTAGACAGAAATAGCAGAATGTAGCTTGCAAGAGCCAGGCAAGATACTGAGTAAAATTCAGAACACTACCTACACTGAACTGGAGGACTGATTAGGGAAACAAAGCAGGAGCTGAGAAGGGGAAAATAAAAATAAAGAGGCACTTACCCTTGGCTAGGACCCACATGTAAGTGAAAGAGAAAAGATCAGAGCTGGGGTTCCATAGATGCTAAGAGCTCATGCCTGGTTCATGAGGATGTCCCAAGCCATGTTGGTATTAAGTCAGTGAGAAGACATATGGCTTCACATCAGTCATAGTTTAGACCCCGGGTTTGGGGTCTGAGACGTGAGACTTAGTCCCAAGGACCAGTGGATGGAAAGAGAAGGGGCGAGGCTGCCAACACACTTCTTGTCTTCATCAGGACAGTCTCAGGATCTGAGACAAGCATTTGTTCACAAGTGGTGCCTGGTTTCTCTGATTTAGGGAGGGGACACTACATGTCAGGTCCTGGACTAAACACACCCATTATCTCACTTTCCCCTAGGAAATGTAAGTGGGCAGCTGAAGATTATGTCATTTGCGGCAGTCAGGATTTGGAAAGTAACCTACTAAGAGGCTTTACTATGCTTAAGGTACTACTACTTCAGAATAATTTTCACCTAATTAAAAGAGTTTTATTTATGCGACCAAATAGGGAGTTGCTGTACAGGAAATACATTTTCTGGACCAAACAGAATAGAAAACAGTGATGTGAAGTTGTATAGCTGTGTACTTATAATGACAGAACCTGTCATTGCGTGTTATTTCTTATGTACACACCAGCAGAGCAATAAAACTATCTTGAGGAAAAATAGTTTCTTCTCTGATCATCTTATTTTTTAGGACCTCTTATTGATTCAGACATACTGCTTGTGATTTCAGTTAACCTTGACACATTAGCTTTGCTAACTTTAAATCTACTAAATTTACCACTTTTCTATGTATTCCCTCTCTCTTTTACCCTATATAGTACCACAAAAAGCTATTGTCAAAAGAAAGTGTCACACAATACTTGGAGGATAGATCTCTATGGTACTATAGAGAGAACTGCCTTCCAAAAGTCTCATAATTAAATATGTAGGTTATTCCAGAGATAATTCAGCCAGGTGAAAAATGCTGTATTACCTAGAAAATGTGGCCACGTCCATCTTCTATTAGTCTATGTCAGGAGTCCTCAAACTTTTTAAACAGGGGGCCAGTTCACTGTCCCTCAGAACGTTGGAGGGCCAGACTATAGTTTAAAAAAAAAAAAACTATGAACAAATTCCTATGCACACTGCATGTACACAGCCACAACATACCACATCATACAAAACTGAATAGCAATCAGAATATAAAAGCACACACTGTCAATTAAATTGGGTTTTCTATTCCTCTGCTGTCTGCAGAGCCAGGTTAATCTCCCAAGGCAGATTACCAGTTTGGGGCCCCCAGGCGATAACAACGAGCATTGACCATTTGCATTAACACTGACCACTGACCATTTGCGATAACACTGCGATAACACTGACTGCTGACCATTTGCACTAACACTGAGCACTTACAATTATTATTACCACTGAGCACTGACTATTTGCATTACCACTGAGCACTGACTATTTGCATTACCTCTGAGTGCTGACCATTTGCATTACCTCTGAGCACTGACAATTTGCATTAGCACTGAGCACTGACTATTTGCCTTATCACTGTGATGCAACCCCTCTTGAAACCACTCCCAACCAAATTACCAACTTTAAAAAAAAAAAGGCTCTCCTAACTTCAAAAAAAAAAAGGCTCTCCTAACTTCAAAAAAAAAAAAGGCTCTTCTAACTTCAAAAAAACGGCGCCCCCTATCTGCAAAAAAAAAAAAAAAAAAAAAAGACCTTCTAACTTCAGGGAAAAAAGGCCCCACTTAACCACAAAAAAAAGGTCCTCCTAGCTGCAAAATAAAAAAAAAAATAGACCTCCTAACTTCAAAAAAAATAAATAAATCCTAACTGGTTCTTAACTCGGTCCTCAGGCAGCAGCAGGCTCTGCACAGGCAAGCTTGTGACTTGTCCTTCACACCTGAGACTGAGAGGAGGAGTCGAGAGACAGAGAGAAGGAGGGGAGTTGGAGAGTGTGGCGCACATTCCACACATGCACACCGTGGGCCTGGGATGAGTCAGCTGCTAAGCAGGACAGGCAACGGAGGCAAAAACACTCAGCTGGCCTGATAAATGTCCTTGGTGGCCCTTGGGCTGTAGTTTGAGGACCTCTGGGACTCTATGTGTTCTGCTTTGTACTTTTATTGACATGGTTTTGATGCACAAAAAGGAAAAAAACCTTTTTTTGATAACGAGAAGAAATCAGAATCTTTGGCATCATGTTTCATTAATTACTGCCCAGACAGACAGACAGAATAAAATATAATGTGACAGTTTAGACCAGGGTTCTTCAATCTTTTTTATCTCATGGCACACTTGGTGCTATAGTTAAATTTCTATGGCATACTTAAATTATGTTGATCAAAAAAAAAAGAGTGAAATAAAGAGTACATTTACTATTTGAAGTTCTTAAATAAATTATCTGTAAAAATTTTTACAGCACACCAGTGTGCCACAGCACAGCAGTTTGAAATCACTGGTGTAGACAGTTGTGTGTCTAAATGCATGGGACCTGTTGAAAGTTTCTCCTCTGAGCCCCTGAGCCAAATTTTGCTAAGTTTCTGGTTCTACCATGGTTTCCTGATGAAGTTTAGGATGTCATGTATAGATTGCAAACTAGGATTTCACTGGTGAAATCTGAGGTCTAAATATCCTAAAGTATGTCACAAGTGATGTATTTAGTCTCTAAAAGAGGAGAGCTTTATCCTGTGCACCTACATTTAATATTGCCTGAAATTAGTCATTTTTTTTTTTTTTAGAAAACTGCACTCAAACTCAGGCAACTCCATGCACCCTTGAATAAGAAGAGTGGAGGCATGAATTTTAATGCTCATGTTAGCCATACCTTTTCTATTAGTTTATCATTCTATTATTATTGTATGGGACTTCCCTTACCTTTCATATTTCCATGAAAGCACCTTCTTACCTTCTTCTAATTTTTCCCCATGGGAGGAGGAGGAAATTATTTGCTTAGTAAATTTTGGAACAAAAACTGGGAATTATGACCGACTTCACTTTTGCACTGAGTGATTCCCTTCACTTTTCCTTTTCTTCTTTGGATTTATCTGATTTTAAGAAAGTACACTTTGCTCTTGATCATGTGAAGAGCACCACAGTTTCACGCTGTCTTTTTGTGTGGAAGGTCTGCAGTTGGCCAGGGCTACCTGACATTGAGTGAAAAAGTCTGTGTTAAAGAGTTTAAATGTTAGGAAGCCCATTGTTATCTCTTGCCCAACACTCAATTTCCAATAATTCCAGCTATGTTAATCTCCATCTGCTTGACTCAAAATTCAGGCAGGAAATATATCACTTTGCTCTATTAAAATGCCTAATACTCCAACATATGCCATCAGTAACTTTCACATTGTACAGATATACCAAATTCTCTCTTTTAGTGTCCCCCCAAACAATACCATAAAGACTATTTTAAAGGATGATATTTGAATTTCTAATAATGTTGTCCCATTATGATTTTATATCTCTCCTCTGATAATATCCCCTTATTTTTTTCTGTCTAGCCCTAAGGGGTCTCTTGTCCTGGAAACATCAATGTTGAACACCTTTGAGCCATGGCTGATGTATGATCAAAGAATAACTCTAAGATTATGGGAGAATTTGGCCAAAGGTAAAGTTTCAGAAAATAATCAAAGGTGTTCCACTTCTTTTCAAAATAAATTTAGATAGATTTTTAAAGCTGTGAGATTTTTACAAAATGAAAGTTACAACAAGTAGAAATTAGGTATTTTATTCCAGAAACTGGAAGCCTTGGGGCAGGGGAGGGAGGGAGGCTGACATACAAGTAAGTATTCTGGAGTGAAAATCCTTTCATTCCTAATTTGACAAGGCCTGGAAATGCACACATTTGGCACCCAGTATGGTAACTGCAGTTTATATGGACAAAAGCAAAATCTGTGGGCTTTCATCCAGCTTTGAGATAGATAAAGAAGGAAAGTTCAAGAATCCAGAAGCAGGCCACCCAAGTTTTCAGAGATTTGATTCTGCTCAGCAGCATTTTCTTTTTTTTATTATTAAATCATAGTGCGTACATTAGTGCAATCAAGGGGTACAATGTGCTGATTTCATATACAATCTGAACTATTTTCATTAAACTAATTAACATAGCCTTCATGGCATTTTCTTAGTTATTGTATGAAGACATTTGTATTCTGCATTTAGTAAGTTTCGCCTGTACAGTTCCAAGTCAAACGGTAGGTGTGGCCCCACCAATTACCCTCCCTCCACCCCACCTCCCCCCTTCCATCCCCTCCCCTGCTCCTTTCTCCATATTCTTGTGCTATAATTGGGTTGTAGCCTTCATATGAAAGCTATAAATGAGCTTCATAGTAGGGTTGAGTACATTGAATACTTTTTCTTCCATTCTTGAGATACTTTGCTAAGAAGATAAAAAGATGTCCTAATGTAAACATTGT
Source organism: Arctocebus calabarensis (assembly GCA_963573935.1). Taxonomy (NCBI): domain Eukaryota; kingdom Metazoa; phylum Chordata; class Mammalia; order Primates; family Lorisidae; genus Arctocebus; species Arctocebus calabarensis. The sequence goes on along the minus strand of CAUYON010123216.1, from coordinate 40,932 downwards.
GGCTTTGCTCTTTCATAGTTTCATGATTTTGAATCAAGCGCATTAAATTTCATTCAGAAGTGTTCTTATTTCCCTATTCCTAATCTGATAACTCCGCCCAATTTCCCAGCTTCTACAATAATTATCTATCTTCATCTGTATTAGTGATACTATTGCACTGTTGGTTCCTTCTTATTTTTTGTTATTCTGTACATAACACCATTGAACTGTGTCTGTTGTTATTATAACTTAAAAAAAATAGTTCTCCTCATATCACTTACAATATTGAGATCCTTCTCAATCCCAGAAACTGCCAAGTTCTTCAATTTCCTGCTGTAATTCAGACTAAAGACATCCTTGTCTTGCTCCACTCTTTCAGCCAACCAGGCTCTCTGTTTCCTGAATCTTACAGGCTTTTTGTTTCTGCCCTCATTTTATTGAGGCACATCCTCAAGTAACCTCTCTTAAGAAAAGATTTTGTGGCAGTAAACTTCCTGAATCTTTCCAGTATGAAACAGTTTAACCTCATACATGCACTGTTATCAATAAGTACATCATTCAAGAAGGGTATAGAACTGCTTGTTTTGCTTAGAAATTTGCAATAAATTCTTTTTTAAGTCTAGTGCCACATTCAGCATTTTATGATAAGTAGCATTTCAAAATTTCAAGACTGCATTCTGAGGCATTAGTAGAGAATATAGGCTCAGTCCTCAGCTGTAGAGCCTCCAAATGGCCTGCGGCTTCTTTTCCTGCTTTATCAGTCTGACTTTACCACCAGCTGTCCATCCTCCAAAAAATGTATTGATGCTTCTTTGTCATTCTCTTTTCTGTTGTGAATTTACACATATCTGTTTCTTTGCCATAATGTTACTTGTCATTCTACCACAAATACATTGAAGGACATTTTGTTTTGAAACAAAAACTCACTTTAACATATAATATTATCCAAATACTGATTTTTTATTGATTATTTAAATAAGTAGAGTCTAAATTTTTATGATTCAACATTTATTCAATTGTAAAAGAAAGTATAAACAGGCATGCTACCATTTTCACATTGGAACTTGCCAGACCACTTGGCCTGGCAGAAAGAGTTCGCAGAATTCAGGTCAAACATACTGGGCCTCAAATTCTAATTCTTCTACTGATGAACTATATAAACTTTAGGTTAATTACTTATCCACCTGAAACTACAGCCTATATTGACCTATATTATAAAAAGTGAGATTAATATGTCAACTGCCTGGTAGTCCTCCAGCCTGACATATATGTGCTCAAAGAAAAGGTTAGTTCCAGTGTCAATTTCCTTTCATTCATATACCTTTATTTGTTCTGGGGACAATACTGATAGTAAACAATATTTTCCAGTTGTTCTTTTTTCCCTTATTCCCGTGATCATTTCCCTGAATAACACTTAGAACATTTTATTTCTATCTAAAGCTGATGTTCGCATCACTAGACACTTCTATTTTAAATTCCAAACCATCAGCTTAAGCCCTTGAAAGTTCAGCTCTGGTTATGTCACCCGCATCACTTCACTGCTCAATTATCTTCAGTTCCCTTTTACCTAGGAAATTCAATGCAAATCTCTTAACCACCTCTCCACCCCAGCCTAGAAACTCACCCTAACATCCAATCTAGATGTGTCATATGTTTCCTAAGTGTACCCTCTGTTGCAATAAAACTTGCTTTCTCATTATCCTCTGAACAAGTGATATGTTTCTCCATATTTTTTTGCTATTCTTTTCTATACTAGAATACACAATGTACAATGCGACCTATCAAAACCTTATTTTCCTTTTAAGCTCAGCTTGCACCTTGGTCCATACACCAAGCCTTCAAAATCTTCAAGGCAGACATGTGTTCTCCCTCCTCAGAACTAAAGCATGCTATCTGAATTTCCTTAAATACACACTTACGGTATTCACCATAATTACCGATAAGTACTTCTTAACTTACCCATTACATCACAAGACATGTCGAGGCAGGATCCATAACCCACTTATTGCTACATTTCTCCACAGGCCTTAGTATAGTAGCTCTTGCACTTAGTAGAAATAAATGATTGTGTTTGGAATGAATGAACAAATGAACTCATGGGGGGCTACACCTATGCCTTGATAATTTGTCTTAATATCCAGTTAACATTTTTAATCTTTATCTAAAATTACTATTTTTAAAAACTCTTCCTTTTTTTTTATTGGAGGAGACAACTAGTGTTTACTGAGTGGCTATTACGTGTCAAATACTGTGCAAGGCTTTTCTCTTGAAACATTATGTCAAGTTTGTCAGCATTAAAAACCATGATCCCATATGATTAATTTAGTTTGTTTTTACTTGAGGAAACTGTAGTGCCCAAATATAGATCACAGCTTAGAAGTTGCAGAACAAAGACTGACATTTGGAACTTTCTTTGTCAAAATTACATGTTCTTTGCACAATGCTACACTTTTGGCTTTCCTTGCATAACTTAGTATTAACCAAGATTATTTTGAAACCAAAGAGTGTGTATTTTGCTTTCCCTGGGTTCCATAATTTGCACATAACAGCTGCTAAGTAAATATTTCTTGGATGACCAAATAAGCATAAGTCAATCAAATAATTTTAACTATTGGCAGCTTCATGGGAAATAAAACTCATCATAGAAAATACAAGCCCAAACAATTCTTTTCAGAATCTAGGACTTTCACAGTTAGTCAGCAAATGTTATTTGTTACATTGTTTACACACAAGAATAATTTATTGCCCTTGTCTCTGAGAGCACAATAATAGGAAAACCATAACATAAAAGACTACTGAGCACTTATATAACCCTGAGCTACAGGTAAGGTACTATTCTCTGTTCTTTGGACCTGTATCAACTCTTTCAAGTTCAAACAGATGAGGAAACTGAAACTCAAAGCATTCAAGTAACTTCAAACAGCTAAAACTTGGCAGAGTTGATATTTGAGCCCAGGAACCCTGGCTCCTGGGTCCTTTTTCTTTTCTACACAATAATTCAGGTCAACTTATGACTATTACAAGTTTAGAGGAAACTACAATGTACTTTGTATCAATTTCTACAATTTTTAAGAGACGCAAGCATTGTTGTGGAAGTTCAGAGAAGACAGTTATTGATTCTTAGCGGAAGTAGGAAAGGCTTCACGGAAGGAGCATCTGATCCAGACCCCTGGTTCCTGAAGAAGTTCCATAGACGGTCTGAAGGCAGAGGAGAACAACAGGAATAAGGCAAGAAATGGAAAGAAGTAACATTTTTGTTTTGGTTTGGTTTGGTTTTTAAACATGAGGAACAAATGAGTCTGGCCAGAGTAGCTTTTCTAGGTAGAAAATTAGTGGCAAACAGGGGCAAAGGCATAAATTTTGGAGGATATAATTTGCCCAACTAATGTATCTAAACTTCATTCAATAACCAATTTAGGACTGTTGGAGACTTCATACCAGAGAAGGCTTATTAGTGAAGTGATAATTTATACATATTGATATGGCATAAAGAAAAGGATTCCTCACTGGAGCAAGCCCTGACAAAATTTTATAGAAATAAAAGAAGCATTTTTATTTTTAAAAAAATGTCCTATGCTTCATAGTCATGGGAAAAGTTTACAATTGAACATCCTCAGACAGACACAAAAAGAAACATCCTAAACAAACAACAGAAGAGGAGCAATGTGTTCCAGATTCGATTTCTAAGTTGGAATGGAGGGTGACAGTAATCCTGATACCCTTTCTCAAGTCTTTCAGCAGCCACACAATGTTAGTAGTAAGCTTAACATTGTCTGAGATATGTGAGGGGCGCACTTTGTTAAACCACCCAGCTTCCTGTTTGGAGACTTCTGTTCTGTAAACATTCTCTAGGTAACAAATTTAGGAAATACTATACAGCTGGAAACAGGCACTCTTGTCAAGTAGGTTGGTGTTGTCTCCAGAACAGGTGAAGAACCACATCTTTCACTGTATACAGCCTGCATTCCAAAATAAAGACGGGGGTGGAATTAGAACAGCTGCTTTCACAGAGCGAGTTCAATCCCTTAGAATGATGCTTCCTTATTACAATCCTTTTAGAAAATGATATTTTTAACGGAACTGATAAAATGCATTTCTATCTTACTGATGATTTAAATTATATGATGTGTCAAAGTTGTTACATCGAGGATGGTAATTTAAGGAACATCAAAGGAATCAAGATCATTAAAACTGGGCAAATTTACAAACTATCTTTAATCTTTTCATTGTTTCTTTTTGTGTTTTGTTGAACTTGGAAAATGTACAAAATGCGTTCATTTTATTTTTACATTTAGTCATTTCATTTTATACTACATGAGCAAATTTTGAATTCACGAAGAAAGAAAATGAGATTCCCCCTTCCCCCATTAGTCACCCTTATTTCTCTGCATCATTTTCTTTCTTTTCAATCAAACCCTCCCACCCAAAAGAAATTGCTTCAATTGATATATCTAAGTTCTATTACCAAAAAAAAAAAAAAAAAAATAGAGAAGAAAAGAAAAGAAAAATCCCTCTCCTGGAAATTGCTAGAAAGGAATTTCACCCTATTATTCACTCTTTTCTTGGCACTTCATTAACATCACTATTAAATCAGTTCCCAACTGGAATCCAGTATTGTGCATTAATTATTCTGCATGAGTGGACTATTATATTTCAAAAGTCTTTATTTAAAAAAAAATTCATTAAAGCTATATAGTGATATTGTTATTTAATAAGGCAGTTTTGCATTCATCTTCAAGTCTGAATAAGCACCTAAAGGCATTTTGAATATGACCTAAATGATGAAACTAAAATATTATTTTTATGGGATAGTCTTTTTAAAACTGAAATAATCATTTGGCCACTAGTAATTCACAGCCAGTTGTCTCCACTTGTTCTGTGTCCATATTTCTCTTCATAATTGATGACACAGGTGTGTTCTCCTCATAAAATATATTATGATGTGCAAAATAAATTGAATAAACCCAAATTTTATTAGACGTATCCAAGTACTTTAGTAATTACAATGTTGACTTCGTAATTTAGATTTATTTATTACTATGTATTCTGCTTAATGAGTAAAGAATGCTGTTCGGAGGGTGTAGGTTTTGTCAATTCAAGTATATTTGGGCGAATACTAAAGATGTCCAATATATGATTAGCTGTATAATGGCTCAAAATCTACGGGATAATTTGCAGTTATCTGCACCATTTCTTTCTGACTTGGTATCTGGAAGAAGCATAAGCCAGTTGCATGAGGCTAGAGCAATTAAGTGATAATTTGGAGCATTTAGGGGAAAGATTGGCTTGCGAGGGGTTCCCCTAGCCATGATGATCCCAGGAAATAGATCCTGTTTATAATCTGGCTCAACAAAATGGCTCATGAAACAGTTTTTCAGCAAGACTGTAGCAGAAACCAGTGAGCCCTTGTGAAAATGCTTCCTAGGAGAAAAAAGTTTGGCCTAGTCTACACCAACTTCATAAGTAATTGCTAAATTAGCTAAATACCTTTCTTTTTGCATTAAGAAGAATCATCTTAATATGGAGAAATGCAGTCCAAGAGCAGATTGAGCTATAGTTTAACATTTTTCCTATTAGCAAATTATAGTCTAACATCTATTTAGTAACTCACAACTTTACCAAACCTCCCAAGTTCCCATTCTCGCTCTGATTGCCGCATCATACAGTGCTCTGTTATTAGACACTTTCTTCCTTCTGAACATCTGATTGCATTTTCCCAATTTTCTCAAATTGTTTTAGTCAATTCAGTCCAGCTCCTATCAAAGGTCAACAGAATTGCAGTTTAGAAAAATTTCTTGGAAAGATACATATGCCATCTCTTCTCCACTTCTTCAAGAAACCCTAAATCCTTTGAGTTAAGGAAAATCAAAGCAGCAGAAGGCTAAAATTTGGATCAGTTCACCAGAGTTAGGTTAAAGCAGATCAGGCATCATAGGATTTTACAGGGTGCCATAAACAACAGAAACAGTGATGGTTACTGAGCCAATTAGAACAATTTACAGAAGGTTGGAAATCCCAAAGTACAATAAAGTGGCCAGGCGAGAGCTGTAGCAATTAAAAGAGAAAGGAATGAACTAAGAGGAGCAAAGGACTCAAAACTGAAGAGCCTAGACTGACCAAGTTCATCCTCCAAGGGATGCTCCGTCTGAGGAATTTCTTAATCCTAGATAATTATGGGTGAATGGCTCTACTGTAAAAAAAAAAAAAAAGGATATAACTGAGGAGGGCTGAAAGGAAAAGGGAATCTAATGTTAGAAACAGCAGAAGGCAAACTGAGAAATTAAATACTTCCATGGGAGCAGAAGTCATTGGAGTTGTCTGGAATGCAAAACACACGTGGCTTCCTGGATGCTGCTGAATTATTAGATTACACAATTAGCTCACATGTATGCAATACACAGACTTGAGGGTTAGAACTAAACTATATCATCGTATTCCCATCCAGACATTAATTAACTGGTGTGTGTGTGTGTGTTTTTTTACATATTATATTCTTTCTATTTACAATATAGGAATAGTCGTATGAAATCCATTATTACGTTTTCTGTAAAGGTGTTGTGGAGGACATTATCTACTGCAAAACTTACTGTTCTCCGAAATTCAAAGTGAGAAATTTCAGGCAGCGCCTGTGGCTCAAAGGAGTAGGGCACTGGCCCCATATGCTGGAGGTGGCGGGTTCAAACCTAGCCCGAACCAAAAGAAAACTCAGTGAGAAATTTCTTTCTTGACATAATTCACTATGAGGAAAAGCTAAGTGTCACTTAAAGAGCATCCAAGCTTTTTCCACTCTGATAATAAGAGCTCTATAATTTATTATATCCTACTTTTACCCACAAAAATGCAAAAATGTACAGAGGGTGCCAAAAAATGCACTCACATTCTAGGAGATGTTAACCACGTAGTATATTTCAAAGTTGACTTGGAGGCACTGCTACTGCTCGAGTGTACCTAGACACACTACACGCTTCCATGTTCCCTGCACGTCGTACATTTTCTGGGAATGATCAATTTTACTTCCAGCAAGAGTTCTTAAACTGGGTATTCAGTTTCTGGCACCCAACATAGTTTTAAAAATTCTAAACAGAATATTATTAACAAAAATAATCTAGAAAAATAAGCCAAGGATAGAAAGACAAGTCTCATGTGTTCTCACTCATGTGCAAGAGCTAAACATTAACAACAATTGATCTCCTGGGTACAGGGCATACAATAGTGGTTACCAGAGGCTGGGGAGGGTAATGGGGAGAAAGGACAAAGTGGGGATGGTTAACAGTACAAAAATATAGTTAAATAGTTAAATAGAATAAGCAATGTTTGATACCACAACAGAGTAACTCTAATCAAAAATAAGGGTATATTTTAAAGTAACTAAAACAGTGAAATTGGAATGTTCCTAACTCAAAGAAATAATAAATGCCTGAGATGATAACTGGATACACCAGTTATTCTTATTTGCTTAATTTACACTGAATACCTGTATCAAAACCTCACTTTTATCCTGTAAAGACATACAACTATTGTGGATCCATAATAATTAAAGCTAAAAATTTTTAAAAAGCAAATGTATTTTAGTAGTATATACAGAGTACATTGTATCCTGAGAAATTATGAGAGAAAAACCATGTGATTATTTCAGCAGATGTAGAAAAATCTTTCTTAAAAAAGTTAACATTTCCGGGAGGCACCTGTGGCTCAGTGAGTAGGGCGCTGGCCCCATATACTGAGGGTGGTGGGTTCAAACCCGGCCCCAGCTGAACTGCAACAAAAAAATAGCCAGGCTTTGAGGCGGGTGCCTCTAATCCCAATTACTCGGGAAGCTGAGACAAGAGAATTGCATAAGCCCAGGCGGTTGCTGTGAGCTGTGAAGCCATGGCACTCTAATAAAGGAGACAAAGTGAGACTTTCTCTAAAAAAAAAAAAAAAAAAAAGTGAACATTTCCTTAAGTCTTTTTTTTTTTTTAATTTTTATAATACTGGAATAGAAGTAAAGTTCCTTGCCTGTCAAAGGAAACCTAGGAATGGCCTTCGGTTGTGTCATCACAAATGATGAAATACTCAATGCATTTCCCTTAAGCTTGGGGGGGGGGGGTTACCAAACCAAGAGGTTACTAGATTTAATATATCAGTTTAGCAATGTTGTAAGAATCCAGGTCAACACAAATGATTGCATTTCTGTTTATTAACTGGCAAGAAAAAATTTTTAAATGAAATTTAAGAGGTACCATTTCATTTATATAATCAATAAAATTCAAAACATTTAAGGATGAATCTAACAAAATATATGCAGGAAGGGTATGTTAACAAAAGAGATGAGAGAAGGACCAAGAAAAGAACAGTGGATATGAGACCAACATGGAGTTTCCGATATGGGAATTAAGCCCTAGAGACAGGTCAACATGTGAATGGATGTTACTTCCCAACTACAGTTTCTTCCAAGGAAAGGTCTCTAAAGAAGGTACGGGGGAAGAAAGCAGAAACAGAGGAAAGCGAACAGTGAGCAGGTGCATGTGTTCACAGCAGCAGGGATCTATGCACCAGTGAAAGAGAGAGAGTGAGAAGAAAGGGAAGAAAGAGACGAAGGAGGGAAGAAAAGAAAAAATGAATCACAACGTTTATTTCACACTGAATACAAAGATCAGCTGGACGCAGATCAGAGACCAATTCTAAAACCTGCCTAAGAAAAACTATGAGGAAATCTTTACGACCTTGAGCCTGGCAAAGACTTCTTAATCGAATATGAACAAGTACAAACCATAAAGAACAAAATTGGCAAGCAGTAATTAATAAAATTGGAAACTTGTGTTCTTCAGAAGATAATCTTCAGTGTCTATTCAAGAAAAATGAAAAAAATATGCCTTCATGAAATCCCTCTATACAAATGTGATAAATTTATTCATAATCAGCAAAACTGGCTACCACTAAATGTTCATCTGCTGGCGGGTGAATGAATAAACAAATCATGGCCCATCCACCAACTTTTTCCCTTAGCAATGAGTAGTGAACTCCTGGTATATATGACAAAGAGGGTTCTCGAATGCCTTATGCAGAGGGGAAAAACTCAGACCCAAGAGGCTACTTCATGTGGCGTAATCACTGATGAGATGCTGTGCAAAGGCAGATCTATAGAGAAAACAACCAGATTAGAGGTTGCCGGAGGTTGGGGAGTTGTGGTGGGTCTGACTAAAAGGGGCCTGAGACCATGTAGGCTAATGAAAATATTCAGCAGGGTGATTTTTGGCAAAGAAGGCAGAACATTCTGTGTTTGTCCAAAAGATGAAACTATATACCTAAAAGGGATGAATCTATGTGTGAATCATCCCTCCATAAGGCTCGCTTTAAAAATAAGAAATGGGCATGAGATAAAAAGAAATCCTACAAACTGTGGCGTTACGTCATGGTGCTCACGGTCTGTTTTCCCAATCAGTAGGGCCTCTGTCTACTCTGTGAGTTTTAAAACAATACAGATCTCACAATTACTAAATCAGAATCTCTAGAGAGTCTGGCAATGACATATTAAGCTCCCCAGGTGGTTCAGAGCTGCTTCTAGGCATGGAAACTCTGCTCTAGTCAACAGTCAGAGCAGCTCAGACCCTTGAGGGGCAGATCAAGGCAGAGCCTGAGGGTGACCTCTAATTTGGAGCATCTGCCACCGAACCAGACTGAATCTCCATTTCTGGCAAGCTTCTCATTCCGGCTCTTAGTGTAAAATTAACACTGCCATTTTGGTATAATTTTTATTTATAAATATCGATACTGTTTAAATTAGAGAAGGCTTTGAAGAGGAGGCAAGGTTTGTGTGTGAAGAGTATTTTTCAGTAAGTCATTTACCCCCGAGTGAGTGTGGATAAATCCATTTTCTCACCTACATAATCAGAGAGGGATTAAATTGGGTGATCTTCCACAATGTCAGGGTTCCAAAGAATCCACTCATCAGAGAATGTAATTGTTGGCTAAAGGGTACAAAGCTTTAGTTACGTGGGATGAATTAAGTCTGGAGAACTAATGTAAAGCTCAGTAACCATAATTAATAATGCAGTATTGTAGGCTTGAAATTTCCTAAGAGTCTTGAGAGGTCTCACCCCCAAAATAAAATGGTACCTACGTAAAGTGATGGATATTTTATAGCTCATGTTACTCATTTCTTAATGTATATGTATAACAAAATATCAAATTATACCCTTTAAATGTGCGCATTTGTATTTGTCAGTTCTACCTGTATAAAGCTAGAAGAAAAAAATATTTTAATGTGATATTATGACAGTTAAGCAAAGAAAGATTTTGAGATTCATCAAAGGCAGATAAAAGGAGAAGAATGACCTGGGGATTTGACACCAGAGGAGTGGCAGGACCTTGACTAGAGGAAAGTGAGGAAAGACGCCCCCTGCTGCCGCAGAATGGGAGGACAATGTGAAGTCGGGAGTTTTTCTATGAAAAGACAGGAGGATGAGAAGGAGAGGAACAGAAGAAATAGAGGTTGTTTGGGGTCTTGTGGCTTCTTTGTAAATACAGGAGATGTTAGCGGAAATGTCTGCTGATGCAAAAGTTCATCAGAAAGAAACAAATGACGCTGCAAAAGATGAATAATTAGATAGCAAACCCTGATCAACGCAAGGTGTTTATGCAGACCCCGCACAGCAGCAGGGCTTGTCTTCAGAAATGCTCTGAATTCCAATACTGGACTCCCATTGGAACTGGGCTCCGTTTAATGATGTAATTGGAACTGGACTCCGTTTAACGATGTCATTGTCTGCACTCCCTGATGAACACACATTTAAGGATACACCAGAGCAGATACCATCTGAAGAAGGCAGAAGGGACAGGTGTTTTTCAGGCAACTGAATTGAGCAGATCGTAACACTTGGGTAAGACATTAAGCACCATGGTTTTTGTCAAGAGAAGTAGAAAATAAAATGTATCTGGTTACATGCTTCTTTCTCCACAAGAGGAAGCAGGCAACATTGCCTAAATGGGGCTACAGCCCCATTTTCTTCACCTTAAATTCATGTAGGAATTTACCTCGTACTGAGCCGGCCCGGGGTAAGTTCTGCAACTGCAGTTTTGTTGTGTTTTATCTTTTTTAAAAGGGCTATAAATGTCTCCTCTCAGATACCTAGGAAAGCAGAGAGAGAAAGCGCGAATGCATCACCCAGCACAAGAGTTTTTGCAAAGAACTGAGGTAAAGGCACAGTTAACTTTTGGCTGGGATGGGAGTTATAAGGCCTGTGGCTCAGTGAGCGGGGTGCTGGCCCCGTAAACCCAGGGTGGTAGTTCAAACCCAGCCCTGGCCAAACTGCAACAACAACAAAATAAAAAAAAAAAAGTGTAAGTTCTCGGAATAGGGAAGAAGTCGGAAGACGCAAACAACACCAGCGTAGGGGACCCTGTCCAACATCACCCACCAGAAACATACCCCAGATGTCAGCCTTCCCTTAGCTATTTACCCCTCCTCCTCTGTTCTCCTCACTAAACTGCAACCTCCATGATGGACCAGGGCTCGGCCACACCTCACCCAGCTTACACAGACACCTGTAGATTATGGCAACCCTCAACTATCTACAGATGGGTTAGGACCATCGCTGGGGCACAAAGTTAAAAACTTACTCCCTGTGTTAGCTTGCGTTCATCTCACTATTTAGCACTTTCCTTATAAAATGGCTTCCAGAGAATTCATAAATAATTCAACAAATAGAGTCGTTAACATGAGTTGATCAGCTCCAAAAAGGATAAAAACTAGTCCTTGCTGTATAAAAGGTACAAGGAAAAGCCAAATGTCACTCTCTGAATCAAAAGATAATAATTATTTTTCTTAAGCCCTTTGCAACAATTTTTTTAAATGTATTCTCTACCTGATTTGCTCATTTTCTTCTGAACTATGTATTTTCCAAGTTAAGAAATGGTTCTTTTTATAACACAATCCAGGTAATTATTCAGAAGGTATTCAGTGGTACAAATTTACCGCCTTTACAAGTCTCTGATTTTCTGTCTTCCAGTGTTAGAGACTCTGAAGTATGAGTGTTCCTCTTCAAGAGATGGTTGTTAACAATTCCGAGTGTTAGGCCTCTGTGGTGCTTACCCTCAGGTACACAGACAATTACATTTCACCTCCTCTTATCACTGTAGTTCACTTTTTTCCCTCCTCTGTGACCTTATATCCTTCTTCAATATGGCATCTTTTGTGTCTTTTGTACTCCTAACATTTCTATGATTCAACACAATGCCGGTTTATTCTGTCCTGTCTTTTTGCTCCAAGCTCTGTGTGCCTGAATTTTTGTAATAGATGGTAAATGTGGAGTTCTTTTCATTAAAAGTAATCTTTTTTTTTTTTTTTCAAAGCACAGTCTTTGAAAGCTGCTGACTTGTTATGCATGTTCAAGGAAGAATTAAACTTCTGAAAGTCGCCGCATGCTGCTCTGGCAGAGGCCTGGCGGCTGTGCAGTGGAAGGTGTACAAAACGGAAGGGCAAATTTCTTGGTTGCTGGAGAATAATAAAATAGAAGCAGGTGTGACAACTGACATAGAAAAGGGTGTGCAATCTAGCAAATCTGCACGAAAACAAAGCCAATCTGAAATGATTCAATATTACACAATTCAATATCAGACCCCTCACTTCTTCACAAGACGAGCTTTGAGGAATGGAGCCAAATGAGCCTGGATAAAAAAAAAAAAGTAGACGTATTCTGCATGTAATTACACTGCCACACAAAGAACCATCTCCCACACATACACCTGCCAACAGGAACATAGAAGAATGGGAAGCAACATTTCAGGAAACCATATTTGATTAAATCTATGACCAAGAGATGCTGTCTACAATTAGCCTTCCTTTGAGAAATACAGATATGTCCACAGAAGGTGTTATTTGAAGCAATAAATTCTTTTCTACCCTTTGGCTGTAAATTCATCAGAAGTAGAAGATGAAGGAACACTTTATTGACAGGAAAGTGAATTTGCTAATCTCTACCTAATCACTTAGAACTCTGCCACACTCTTCCTTCATTGGCTTCACCATTTTCCACACTTTCCACTCTAATCACGGTCAACCGCATTGATGATTATCTCTAGCAAACCCCACAAAATCTCTGGCTTCACCATTTATAAGAAATATGCAAAAATTCCTTTGTGGAACCCATCAGGTTTTTCATTTGTGAAAGTCCAGATTGCACCCCAAACCCACTCCTTAGTTCTATGTTACTTTATCCTGCCATTTCTCCAAGTCTTGCAAGCTGTTCTGTTGAGGAAAGCCTGAACAATGTTAGACCCCGCAGAAGGAGCTCTCCCCAAGGACTGTTGTCAGAAGTGCTGGCTTCTAATTGTCATTTGAACTCCTTTGAGCATATCCTTTAGTTTTTCTGGGTCTCATTTTTTTCTACAAGTAAAATAAAGGGTATGTGCTAAATTATTTCTAAAATCCCTTCCAACTTCGGCATTTAATTATTTCATTCAGACGGTGTTGAATTTTCCCTAGCATTTTCCATTCATCAGAATTTTCAGAATGAATGACTTGTTGATGAAAGCTTGTTGGGAATTTTGGCCTTCTGAGTGTTCAGCATAACATTAGCCTACTTTTCTCTAACGTCTCATAAATCCCTGAAAGGAGTTAACTATTAAAGTGGTCCTGACAACAGTCAGTTAGCTCAATGCAAGATAAAAGTCAAATGCTCTGATTTAGAAGGCCCTCGCACTTTAACAGAAAAACTGGCAAATTTTATCCCTAGCCGTGAGTGAGCCAATGTCAGAAGTTTTTGAAATACTCTGAAGACCTCAGGCTGTAGCCCTCACAAAAGACACATGGATTCTATAGCAAGAATCATCAGGCTGGAATGATGATATGATCCAAGAATTGATTAACCACAAGCATGAAGTTTAACACTTGGGGAAATGTCATCAACACGATGGAAAAGAAAGTGAATCATCTATGTGTTTAGGCAAAGTTTCCAAAAAGAATCTCGAGTGAAGAACAGATGGTGAGATGACAAGCCAAAGATATCTGACATTTCTCCAGCATCTCCAAGACAGTGGCTTTTGTACTGTTGTGAGTGACAAGATAAGCTATTAAGTAGTTATTGAGATTTTTTTTACTTATTAATTACGGTGGTGAACACTGGACAATGAAAGAAAAAGAAAGAGAAAAAGAAATACAAAGAAAGAAAGGATGAAAGAGAGAGAAAGATGGAAGAAAGACAAAGAAAAAAAGAGAAAGAAAGAAAACAAAAGAAGAAAGAAAGAAAGAAAAAGAAAATGGAAAGACTTGTAAAGAATGTTTAGGAATAGAAGTAAAATCCAAAGTGGCTATGTAAAGAGGCTATAAGAAATAAACTATTTGTTTTAAATGAACTCAAGTGTTTAAAAGAATAGCGCACCAATGAACTACAAAAACTCGAATGGAATTACAAAACTCTTGCCAAAAATGTGGAGAACATATGTAGAACAGAAGAGGTACGAGAGTACTAACGATTGGAAAATATTCCTTGAAGTTGAAAAGGGGAGAAGGATGGCATCCTGATATTAATCATCAAAATTTAAAGAAATCTTAAATATTAGAACAGTTAATCAGATAGTTTTGGGATCACTTAGGACAGAGAGAGGGATTACTCTGAGCCAGCAAGGACCAATTTATAATACTTAATAAATATTAAGACTTCATTCAGACTGAAACAGAGAATATGCTAAACCAGAAATGCACCTTAGGAAAAAGTCATTCTGTGCCTATGCAGCTTGCCTGCTCCTTCCCCGTCTGAGGACCAGAATATCGGTTGTAATAGCTAGTTAGTGCTACTAACGAAAACATAGATAGGTAGATAGATAGATAGATAGATAGATAGATAGATAGATAGATAGATAGATAGATAGATAGATAGATAGGTAGATAGATAATTTGTGAAAATCATGCTCATGGAAATTGTATATATCTTGCCAGACAATCAACTCAAAGCTCTACAGAGTGGGTCCTAGACCTGCTTTCCCCACCTCTTCCTGACAGAGCCAAGGGCCCCTGAGTAGCTGACCTGCTGGTGAGCCTCATTTTTGTGTTTCACAAGACATGTCCTACCCTGATCTCACTGGGGTGTCACCTCTTCATTTGAGAACCGTGACTTCCTGGTTTTCAGACTTTACAAATATGCTCCTCATCCCTTAAAACTGTATCTTTCTCAGGATTTCTGTCAAAGGCTTTCTTATCTACAATATGCTCTGCAAAACCCTGCCTGCTGGCTTCACCAGAAAATGGGAGTGGCTGCCAGGGCGAGGCAGTCTGTCTGTCTAACCCCCCGAGGGCAGGATTCCCATCCTCGCCATCCTCTGTGTTGCCTTTGCCACTGTCAGCACTCTAGGTGAGGCAAAGAAGGAGGAGAATTAGAGCTGAAAAGTGGTTCCCCATTGCACAATATCAATACCATTTCTGTGTGTCTCTGTTAAACATTGCCTAAGAAATGTGGCTTATCATATTTGCAAAAGATATGAAACGAGATGGGGTAGCCATCATGGGGGATGATGGAGTCAAGGTTCAAAACAATCTCTAGGTTTGGGCTCAGCAACTAAGACGCCAGCCACATACACTAGAGTTGGCAGGTTCGAATCTAGCCCAGGCCTGCCAAGCAACAATGACAACTACAACCAAAAAATACCCAGGCATTGTGGCTGGCACCTGTAGGCTCAGCTAATAGGGAGGTTTAGGCAGGAGGGTCACTTAAGCCCAAGAGGTTGAGGTTGCTGTGGGCTGTGACACCACAGCACTCTACCCAGGGCGGCATAGTGAGACTCTGTCTCAGAAAGAAAAGAAAAGCAATCTCTAGGTTTGGAAACATATGCCAGTTGAAGAGATGAATTTTTAAGTGGTGAATAAAAACATCTTATATTTTGATTTGATTAAATTGATTGTACAAGTAACATGTAGAAATCTAGCTTAGCAAAAATTTGAATGATAATGATATAAAGGTCCCCTCTGATTGCAAGCTTAACATTTGAGTAAAAACGGCTACTAAATATTATATTGAGTGGAAACTTAGGTCCTTTTATATTTAAGTATATTGTTCCTTTGAGGAAGGAAAATATTCAAGGAACACTATTCAGACCTCTTTGGTGTATTATATTTCTTTTTACATGCCATATTTTAAGAAAAACACTGTCAACATGGATCTCTTGTACATGATCTAATTTGTTCCTGATCACAGGTCAGACTACACTAGATTGACGGTGCATATCAGTTACGCTTCTCCCAACTTCCAATATCATTACCACCAATCAGCATCCCTCTTGAAGTGATCACAGCATCCTTTTCATATGTTGAAAATCTCCTCCGTAGAGCTCCATGTCTGTGTTTTAGTGTAATGAGAAAAAATAATGCCTTGCCAAAACCATTGCTCATTCCAGAGAAGGGTGGATTTGTTGTTCCATACAAGTCTTTCAACCTCATGAATCAGAGTATCATTCTTGCTATTCTTGAATGCCTTAGCCTCATGCCAATACACATTGTGATCAGTCATAGTTGTAAGAGTTTAGACAGAGACTCTAGGGATTCCTTTATGATATGAAAGGTTCTGCGGAAGTTGGCAATTAAGCTAAAAGAAGAACTGTCTACAACACTAAATAAAAGTTACCTGTATTTTTAAATGAGAACAATCATTTAAAGATCACTAGGCTAGCTCTTGATATCTCAGGATAGGAAAGAGGACTACAACTGTGTGGCCTGAATGAGAGGGAATTTATAGCTGTATTCATATATCTGACACATTGCCAAGAAGAAGGTGGGTAGTCCTAGAAGTAGGCCTGGGGTCAATGAAGACAGCTCTTTGCATTTGGATTTTGAAATGAAAAACCTAATAATCATACTTATTCAAATATGGGACACATAGACTACTGAGGCCAGAGACCCCCAATATGGGGAGTGTTCTAATTTCATAACATAGAAGGGCTTTAGCCAAGTAGAGGTTTCACAGCTCTAAGAAACTGTTGTTAAAGTCTTATCTTTTCTCTGTTTTAATAATTGATGAACACAGTGACAGCGTTTTCCAAATTGTCTTAAATGATTTCTAAACCAAGTTTAGAGCCTCTTCTACTTTTGAAACTTTTGTCTTGAAGATAACAGGAAATGCTTTCTCTGCTGATGGAATACCTACATAATCGTTTAAAGTGAATATAAGAAAATTTATATACTAATACAGAGGGTGCCCCCAAAATGTATACACATTTTAAGAAAGGAAAAGACTGTATTAAAATGTAATGCTTAATACATACCAATAACAAAAGATGAATAGAAGTCACATTGATTTCTACAATTACAAGAGGTGCTCAGAGTGGTCACATCAGCATCCAGTTGTTCCGATGACAGCCAACAACTGCCTGAGCACTAACCTGTATCTCTGCTCACGCTATGTCTATTTCTTCCTGAAGTACCACCTGTGTAGCCAGGATTCTATGGTACACCATATCTTTTAAGGTCCCCAACAGGGCAAGGGGTATGAAGTTAGGAGAACATGGAGGAAACCCACCTGCACCTCTTCGAGCTAAACATTGTCTTGGCAAATTCTCATCGTGGTAAACACTCACTGGGTGCATGTAATGACCTTGGGATTGGTCATTACATGCAATGACCAATGCATGGTCACCAACACATCCATGGGATGAAAACTTCCCATTGTGCTGTTTTAAGAACACATTGTATGCCTGTTCTGGTCTTTGCTCAGATGCACATTGTCAGAAAGACCTCTCTGGTGAGCGTGCAAACTTTACCAACAGCACAGCGGAAGGCATGCGAGGCCTTCCAGGTCTTCCCTCGTGCACATCACACGTGCTCCATGAGTCTCACACTCAGCACGTGCAGTCACCAGGTGTGAGGGTGATTCTGTTGCACACTCACACCTCCATTGTTGCTGTACATCCATGTTCTTGAACTTCAAATACCATCTCAAAAGGATCTTGTGCTCACTCCACCAATGACAACCGTGCTTCCACCATTCTCTTTGTCCTGCCTGTCACACGGTGACACCAGCATTCATTTCATTAATACCGTCTTTTGGAAGGATGTCCCACTACACATTGCTGCCGTAATTCAGTTCAGCTTCAAAAAATAGTACATACATGACATGTCTTAAAATATGTTAGTATGTATTTTCAGCACTACCAATAGTTTTATGCCTTCCTTTTAGACATAGAATAAAGGTGGAAATACTAACTTTGAAGGTGACATACTAAGAAACTTTGACAAAGACTGGTAAATCAAACAAGTTTGTATATATTACCTTCTTTCTACTACAGAAAATAGCTTTATAAGACTAAAAAAATTTTTTCATTCTACCAACCAAGTTAACAGTTCAACAGACAGATTTTGTAAAGTGGTAAAAAATGGAAGAGTTGGTTGAAAACATTTCTTCTTATAGCATTGTAAGTGATATAAATACTTACCATAGATTGCTTTGTGGTGGTGTTAGAATTTCACCACATTTGGCAGATTTAAAAGCATGAACATTTTTAAAACTTATGAAGCCATTGGATAAAATTTAAGTATACATTTTCAGACTCTGGAATAAGTCATATACAATGCCATAGCTTAAATTAGGGCAGTCACTTTAAATGATTATTTTCTATACTATCACAAAAAAAATGGTGAAGAACTGTGTATTGCACAAAGAGTCTCATATGTAAACGACTCAACTCAATAGGAGTTTACAGTCATGAAGCAAAACTAAAAATATTCGGGATCCTCGATGGGCACAAGTGACAAAGGATTATTAATACTTGCTAAAATACTTAAACCAATATTGCCAAGTACTGAAATAGACTTATAAAAAGATATAGTCAAATAGGATTGTGCATGCTCTGTCCTCAGCCATGCAGGGGGAAGAGCTGTGTGGTCACATCCTGTTTCCTGGAAAGAACCTTGGCTCTTCCCTCACGTGCTTCCTTCATTGTCTATGGATAGGGACATCCAGCAATCATCTGCCTTCCCGTTCCTTATGAAAATGTGTTGTTGAAGTATGACACATAAACCACATATTAAAGGAAACACACAGAAAAGGGCACAAATTTCATGTGTACAGGTGAATGATCACAAAACTAATTCATGAGACTGCCCCCAAGGTCAAGAAATGATACCTGACTAGCCAGGAGTTTCCTTGTGCACCCCCCTTCCTCGAGGAAGGGAACCCCTGTCCTGATTTGTAAGGCCAGCTATTAGTCTTACCTGTGCTCAATTGTTTTATAAAAGGAACGTTTTGAATCCTTTTTTATGTCTGGTTTCTTTCATCCACCATTCCATTTGTGAGATTCATTTATGTTGCTTTACAAATGAAGTTTGTTCATTTTCATGGATGTACACAATCCCCTATAATTTATTTTTCCAGTCTTCTGTTCATAGACATCTGAGATGTTTGCAGCTCAGGACTATTATGATTATGCTTATATATGCCTTTTTGCACACACATGGATTTCTTATGAATATATAAATAAGAGTAAAACTTCTAGATTATAGGATATGTGCACCTTCAAATTAGGTGCAACTGCCTAAAACCATCATACATGTAATTTTGATTCTACCATCAGTATAGAAGAGTATCAGTTATTGTCATATCTTTATTAACACTTGATCTTGCCAGTGTCCTTAATTTTACCCATACTAATGGGTATACAGTGGTGTCTCATATTTTATTTTGTCTTTTCCTGATGTCCTCTGAGGGTGAGCACTTTTTCATATCCTCATTGTCTCTTCAAATATTTTCTTTCATGAGGGCTTCTACAAATTTCTGGCCCATTTTTATATCAAGCTTATTTTTTTTATTTGACTTATAGAAGAAGCTTTATACATATTTACATATATACTTATATATTCTGGAAATAAGCCTCCTGAGGGTTGATGGATTGCAAATGTATTTGAGCATTTCCTGGCTTGCCTTTTCATTCCTTTAACCATAAGTTTGGTAAATATAAGTCATAATAGTAAAGTCATTTTTCTGAATCAATGTTTCTTTACGGTCATTAAATGTTTTATATTATTTGAGGCGTATTTAACTGCTTTGTTTTTGAAATATTCTATTATCTACTAGAACTTTTTTACTATATTTTCATTATTTAAGGCAACAATCTACCTGAAATTGATTTATATCTATGACATAACTTCAATCCAAGTTTCGTTTTTCATGTGTGTACTCAATTAACCCAGTATCATTTATTGAAAGATTGTCCATTTCTCACTCTGCAGAGCCAATGTCAACCTAAGTCAAGTGACTTCACATGTCTGTGACTATTATACCTGAACTCGCTTTTCTGTTCTCTTGGTCTGTTTGCCTTTCTTTGTCCTAACGTCTTATTGTCTTAATTAAGGTAACTTCAAAATAAGTCTTCAAATCCAGGGAAGTACTTTTATTTAGTTATTCTTTCTTAAGATTTTCTCAGCCATTGCTGGTCCTTAATTACCATAGGTCTTCCAGAAAATGCTTGCCAATTTCCATTAAGATAACTTCTGGGACATTTATTGGTATTGGCGTGAATCTATTGATTAATCTCAAGTCTTGGTTGAATTCCCTAGTAAAGCTATTTGGCTCTCTATTTTTCCTTCCTTTAACTCTATTTAAAGAGATTTAATTTGCTGGTTTAAGTTCTTTGGATAGATAATTTAAAAAGTTGATCTTCAACCTAATTTCTTTTTTGGTATGTAAGTTTAAGACTATGTATGGATATGCAGTCTCCAAAATCCAAAGAGGATCACCACCCCTGGGCCTCCTTTTGTGGTGACATAAGACACAACATCTAGCTGACCTCCATAGTATAGGTTTTTATACTATGGAGGTCATAGTCCCACATGGTACAGACCAGTGGAATCTCTATTTTTTATGGAGTTTACTTTCCACCATCTAACTGAACAGATATCTTACATTGGCAGATGAGGTTAGGAATGGACATCCCAAATTTTCTGGATGAAAGACTAGTTTCTTTTCCCCCCTAAACGCACCATCAGCTCATGTCTCTGTCATCTATAAAGGCACACATGGGGATTTGAATCCACGTCAAGTTGCTACAAAAGTTTCCATATTCTTTTCTACATAATGCATTTATCTTGCCATGAACTGGTAACATAAAGGCTACAGAATAACACTTCGAGTATCTATTATTTGCCAGATTTTATTCTAGACACTATGGATTAAGGGAACAACACAGGTCAAGATCTGTGCTAACAAGGAGTTTAAGTTCCAATGGAGAAGAAAAGCAAGAAAATGTATAAATAAAAGTAATGCAATGTCAGGCAGCAGTGACTATTATAAAGAAAAAATAAGGCACTATCAAAAGAATTATGAGTGAATGCCATTTCATTAATAAATAGTCAAAGAAGGCTTCTCTTAGCTGGCATTGGAGTGAGACTAAATGAAATGAAAAAATAAACCAAATAAAAATCACTGAATCATAGAAATGAGTATTCCAAGAAATATTATAGTCCTGCAAAGGCTCTGCTATGGGAGCATTTTAGTATTTTCTAGGCCGGGGAAGGACTGTGTTATCAGAGAAAAGAGAGAGGAAGGGGGAAATCAGTGTGTACTGAAGTTGGCCAGGGAAGGCTGGGAGCTGGGTGAAGATCTTGGATGCCTTGTGCCTATACTCCTAACACATTGGGAGACCAAGGCAGCAGGATTGCTTGAGACTAGACATTCAAGGCCAACCTGGACAACATAGTGAGATCTCATCTCTACAAAAAAAGGAAAAAGTAGCTAGATATGGTTGCCCAGGCCTATAGTCTTAGCTACTTAAAAGGCTGAGGCTTAAGCTTATCACTTAAGCTCGGGAGTTCAAGTTCAAAATTACAGTAAGCTATGCCACTACACTCCAGCCTGAGTAACAGAATAAGATCCTACCTCTAAAATTAAACTGAAAAAAAAAAAAAAGACCTTAGATTGTTTGTTTGCTATTGTTGTTTTTAAAACTATGCTGTGAAAACAATGGCGATATATTTCTGTTTTAAAGAAATAACTTCATTACCAAGTGATGAATGGTTGAATTTGAGAGCTTAACCACAGCACATACAATTTCTAAAAGCCTTGCATAAAGCAAGTTAATATCAACACGTTAGTGTCAAATGAGCTTGGATTACAAATTGTTGACCAAATAATTTAGATTTTTTTCAAAAGCTTACTCTATAGCCACACAAATAGGGAGGGATAAAACTTGGATTCCTTAAATGGTCCCAGCCATTTCTTCCCTCTAGCGTTCAAATTAACAGATCACCATATGGAGTCGGCTTTCAGGGATAAGACAACTTCCTAACACAGTTAGGGATGAAGCCGGCTATTTTTTCGAGCTCTGCAGGGTTTGGGGAAAGAGGTTCCCTGCTCCTTTCTCTCTTCTGTGTCTGCTCCCACTGGAAGCAGTCTGTCTCGTTTAAGCCCCCTGTGGCTACTCCATTTGTTTAAAAATCTTTTTCATTGATTGTTATTGCTTAGAGTTATTTTTCTTTTTTAATTTTATTATTTTCCAACCATGACATCCAAACACTTTTGGAAATGTAAAGGGATTAAGGGATTACATTTATTATGTTATGTGAATTTCATTTCAATTAATTTTTTTTAATGTAATGGGGAAAGAATACATATACATATGCATTTTTTTTATAGAGAGCTCTAATATTTGGTTAGACTACATCTGTGATACTTGCTGTAAAATGCCGTTAGTCAGATTAATTGTACTTAAATCATGCTTATTCTTCCAGAGTACGTTATAACCATTCAGTAAAACAATGCTTCTTGCAAACAATCATATTGAGCTTTACTGGGGGATCTTTTACTTTTACACTAAACCAATTTTCTGGGAACTTATTTAACAAGAAAATTATTTTGTGCAAATCCAAAGAATATATTTTGTTATATTTACTTTTGCTCTCATTTTAATACAAAGGAGAGAAGCTATTTACTTGAAACGAATATCTGCTCCCAGTTTTTAAAAATTGGCAACTTTCCTCTCTTTTTAAAAGAGTAAGTATAACTCCTATCATCTCTAGGAAAGGTACAGAGTGAACTGCGGGGCAGGGGCGTGGATTATATGATTTTATATTCTAGAGATGTCTTAAAATCTCACTGCCAGGTTCCCGATTCTAAAGCTGCCCATGTCATCTTCCCACAACCTACTGGTGGGAGCAAGCATTAAGATTCTGAATCTCTGCCCACAGCCAGTGGGAACTGGGGTGCCCCTGACCCAGGTGGGCTGCTGAGAGGAAGAAGGTATTGGAAACCTCGAGGGTGAAAGTTATGAATCATAACAAAGAAATGACAATTAGCCTTTGTTTGGTGCCAAACTGAAAGAGTCTATTGAGCCAGGCCCTTGTGGCTAAGTTTAAGCCCCACAGATCACTCTGCACCTTTCCTAGAGATGATAGGAATTATAGTTATCCTTTTAAAAAGAGAAGGTTGCCAATTTTTAAAAATTGGGAGCAGATATTCATTTCAAGTAGATAGCTTCTCTCCTTTTTATTAAAATACGTAGGAAAAAATGACAAAATCCTCAAAGAGATAGAAAATTTGAAACCAATGTGCAAAAGAGACCCAAAGACTCTACATCATCCTGACTTGACTTCTCTCTCATGAGTAAACTTTTCCATTTATATTTTCTACCTGCCCCTTCAATACATTCATTCACTCTGGGAATCTAGACTCCACTAGGTGCAGGGTCAAAACTTCTAAGCAATTTCAAACATTGATTTTTATTGATTTCCACACCCCCACTATGACTAAGTACTTTCTGATTCCAAATTAGCAACTTTCGTCTTGACACAAAAAAGATAGCCAATGGATATAAGGGATTTGCTTCTTTGAGGCCTCCTCTAGGTTAGGAATTTGAAACTAAAAGATTGGTCAAAGCAGAATCCACACTTGTGAAGGGAAGACCAAGTGTGAATTGAACATCTGTTTGACTCCATGAATTCTCCATGTGAGAAGCAGAAATTGCTCAAACATTCTGCTCCCATCGTAACAATGTTAGAAATGTCCTACTAAATTATATGGTATTAATTAATTTCTCTTTCATTCTCTAAATTTCTACTTCCTTGCCTTTTAGGAATTTGCCATTGACTTTGTAGCAGAAAACTCGTGCGTGTTTCTGTTGGTTTTTTTTTTTTCTGTCTTTCAAATTATTATTCTACAAATCTGGATACGGAAAGGCTGATTTCAGAAAAGCAAATGTTTGAGCATAAGCACAGTTGAAGGTGGCATTGCTAAGCCATTAGGGACACATGCTTGTGCCATCAACCCAGTAAAAACAGAGATCATTTTGTGCCCTCTCTGATTGATAATACATTTGTTAAAGATGGTGATAAGAGTGTCATATTTTCATTTGGCACATAAATAAAATAAAAATGGCATAGGATTGCTTAAACTGGTGATCCTCCACTGGGGTATGAAGGTCATTCCTTCATGCATACAGAAACCTCCCACATCTGAATATAAACTTGCAAATGCATTATGTAACATAATGTTGTATATTTATACTTTATACATTTTAATGACATATCAAACAGGCTTATTTTGAGTTCATAACATAACTTGCAGTAGAGGTCATGGCAATAAAATGTAGTCATTTCCCTGGAACTGTTCTTTTAAAGGCCCATACTTCTTCTCTAACCTAGGAATAGACTAGGTAGCTGCTCAAAATAATACAATTGTAAAAATTCCTATCATATCTTTCTTCCCATTTTATCCCCCCCCCATTAGTATTAAAAAATACAATTCCTTAAATATCTGCTCATCCTTCCAATCTGCCTCCTCACTCATGGATCAGAGGCAATTGGGCTGTGAAAGATTTTGCTAAGGTGAAAAGATATCCCAGGGAAAAAAATAATCTAGAGGCCTATTCCTCCCACTTCTTCATGTTAAAGAGTTCTGCCACACAGTAGGCATAAAATTAATAGCCAGTTTACATAACATCTGCAATAAATTGCCAGATAAAAAAAGCTTCCTCAATTGTGTGACTCTGAGATTGAAGAAACAGAACTATAAATTTATCCTTTCCTTGCATGGCTTCCAGCATGTTGTCTAAAACACCTGCTCGGGGAATATGTCATATCCAATATCCTGTACAGGTTAGGCCAGGACAGAAGAGAAGTAAATGTATTTTTAAATGCCAGGTTTTAAAAGAAGACAGATCTGTTTGGTACCTCATTATAAGTGAAATGACTTTTCATGTCATCCCATCAGTAGCCACGCAGCTTTGGGGAGAGTTTCAAAGGTCAACATCCATAACTCTTTATTCTTTACTCATTCACTATTTTCTCATGAGAGAAATGCAGGAAGACTATTTTCTAAGTGGGCTTGCATTTCATCTAACAAAAGAAAAGCATCATTGCTCCCAGTTTCTTTATATGCCAACAATCCCTTCAATGTGATATATACTGTTACCAGATGAACAAAACACCATGGGAGCTGAGGGGTTTAAACTCTTTTTCTGTATTTTCAAAATATGTGATTACAGAAGATATACTTAAGGTAACCCAAGAGACACCTAGAGACAGTTCCTCAAGGTAAATGGGAAAGTGTACATTTTCTTTAGAACTGCAAGGTAGTAACTTCTGGAAAACATGCCTTGTATTGTTTTAGGCAGGACATCATCGTCCAATCAACCCCACCAAAGACAGTTAAAAGGATTAATACTGCAAAATGCAGTAAAACCTCCATAGCTGACCACTTCCCTCCATAGATCCTTAAGTTGACCTAATTTTCATAGACCACATGTACATATCATACAGTAGGTCTAGTTCCTTATGCTGACCAGGTCTCATGTTGATCAGTTTGCTACAGTCCCTTGGGCAGCCACCTTTCAGAGGTTCTACTGCAGTTACATCTGACAGGAAACAAATACTTCAGCCTGCTTTCAGATTGCTAGTTCATTGCTTTGCTTAACAATCATATTGAACAAACCTCTCTAATGGACTTGACTAGTTCTGGGCTTGCAAGATACAAGAGAAGCCAGCAAAGCGTCTTATCCAGAAGATGGTAACAAAGAAGCAGACAAATATCCAGTGCAGTAGCTTTGGGTGACAAAAGGATCACCCTGGACAGGTGTATCAGGGTCTTAGCTCCTTCTATTAACTGTTCTCAACTCATGCTTTCATTAGTAAACACACATAGAAAGATAAAAGGAGAAGTTGATATGGCAGAAGGCAATTGTCCTGGGGCAGAGAGGAGTCCTGACAGAGGGCTCAGCTTCACAATTATGCACTGGCCGGTTGGGGCCGGTTGATAAGAATCCTTTCAGACCTTTTTCCTTAATAGACTTCTTTCACTCCTCACTACTCACTCCCTACCCCCAAATTAACTTCCTTGTCTACACTAACTGCCAATCCCATTGCCAAAGAACTGCTAGAAGTTCCTGGTAATATTTGCCCACCAGACTGTCTAATTTTCACTGTTGTGTACTTCTCTCCATTAAGACTCACATGCTATCTGCTTTCCCTCAAGTACCCCACTGAATCAATCACTGTATAATCCAATAATATGGTTCCAAGATAAAGCACAAATGGCAGAGAGTGGTCTTTAATAGGTTAGCCTACAGAGGGCTTCCCATAGCTCACCATCAACAAAAGTTAATAGTGTCAACATTCTGGAAGCATGTCCAGAGACAATTGGAATGTCATCTTTGGCAAATGGGATTTTTAAGGTTTGCCCAAAGCAAAGCTGCCGAGCACTGGCTCTCCTTGGGAGTAATGCTGACTCTGCACCACTGCCTGCTAACCAAGAATTACTAATATTGGAGCAGAACTGAACATTCTACTGCTAGAATGCAACATGAGCTCCACAGCTTGCCCCGTGAGTAGTACAACTGCCAAAAGTATTCAACCTAAATTCAGGCAAATCTTTGCATCTAACTTCTAGATTAGGAAAATACAGGGGAAAGAGAAACCAGTTAAATAAAACCATGAGGAAACGATTAGGCAAATCAAAGGGAAAACATCCTGAAAGACCCTGGGCTGATCAAAGAGTCAATGGATTATCTGTGCATAAAGAAACTTTAGAGGCTAACAAACTACAGAAGCCCATTAGCTTTAAGTTGTTCTGGTTTTATTTATTTTTTTAAGAAATGATTCTCAAAGTACTTTCATAATGATTTCTGCAATTTAAATGTGGGTTCAATATTACAAGATATTTTAAAATTACTATTATATCGTTAGCTGTGATAAGGCATTGTGCTTCACTGGGACAATATCAATGTATTTGTATATTAGGAAGGGCCATGAGAAATGATTTTAAAAATAGTCAAAAGTTAGCAATTATATCCTTTTTTTTAAGCTTTGTAATATACTTAAAGAATTTTAAAACTAAAAGTACCTAAATGGCTTAAACTTGTTATTTGTTTTCATAAGCAGAGATCTTTCTATTTAACTAACATAATTCTTCAATCTCAAGGAATTTTGATATAATAAGCCTCAGTTATCCAGAACTCTGGATAGAATTGATATAGAAATCTACATTTTCTAGATAACCCCTACTTACTACAAATGTACAAGGTTGCTCATCTGAAATCACTGTGAAACTGTCTGATCTGATGACTAGACTTTAGAGAATATAGTGAAATTGTTTCTCACTGAGTTTACATCATTCTTATAAACAATTAATAACGTGACATTAATGAAAGGACAACTCAGATTGAGTTGGGCTGACCTCACATATTCTCTTCAGCGGTTCTCAACCTGTAGGTGGAGACCCCTCTGAGGGTCGAAGGACCCTTTCCCAGGAGTCACCTAATATCAGATATTTGCATTATGATTCATAACAGTAGCAAAAATTACAGGTATTAAGTAGCAACAAAAGAAATTGTATAGTTGGGGGTCACTGCAACATGAGGAGCTGTATTAAAGGGTCGTGGCATTAGGAAGGTTGAGAACCACTATGTCTAGAATTTATTTTCATGAACATCTCCCTGGTGTCAATTTAATTTGAGACTTCTTTTTCCTTTCATCTCATCAGTGGTATTTGTTGAGCATGTGCTTTGGCCAGGAATAGCTCTGGATTCCAAGAATGAACATTCAGAGGCTGGATGGAAGGGGGGTGGGGGAAAAGGCAGTCAGTTTGGGGCAGTTTCCAAACCCATCAGCATCATACTCACTGAGAGCTTTTTACTTTTTTCAAAAAAAAAAACAGTGCATTGAGGATAAGCATGCTAATTGTGTACTTTTTAGGGTTAATCCAGAATCTCCAGGGATTTTAGGGTAGCTGACACAGGCAGTACTCGGGAACAGAAATAAAACAAGCCCTCAGGAAGCCTCCCCGGGAAGAGTGAAGGCACTCATGGAAGGGGCATTTCTTTAGCATCGAAAAATGAAGTTGGCAAATTGAGAAAGAGTGCAAATTCACAGATATTTTGAATATATGTCACTTCAAAATTAATGGTGTTTCAACAAAGAGTGAAAAGAGAAAAGCTAGGTTGCCAAGGTCAGTTTTGTTAAAAATGATAATGAGTTCAGTGATGGATAGTTGGTTATGGCAGGATGTGTGATAAACTTTCTTGCTTTTGTATCATTGACAAGACAGCAACAATGGAGGTCAGATGTCACTGCTGTCTTCTTCACTGGTATTTAAAACTATATAGGCAAGAAAGTTGACCATGGGATCCAAAACTGCCTGGCTTTAAACTCCTGCCCTGCCACTTAAGAGTTGAGTCACTTTGGGCAACTTAAGTTCTATGTGCTTAAGTTTCTTAAAAACTACCTCATAAGATCTCATAGTATTGTTGAAACAGGTTTGAATGACTTGACACATATGAAGAACTTACAATAGTGTCTGGGAACCTGTGTGCTCAATAAATATTGGCAATCATTAAATTATTAAATGTTCAAAGGGGAGACATTTCCAACTCATATTATTGCATTGCTTAATCAAACATATTCACTTTATAGGTAAGTTTTAAATATTATCTTCAAAAATTGTTCATAAAAATACTAATGGCAATAGTATATAGAACGGTATAGTGGAAATACTATTTCTACTTTGTCAAAGAACATTATAACAGATTGGTCAATGAAGCAAATGATGAATTTTAAAAAGCAAGTTTAAATTTTTTTCTGCATTTAATTCCTGCTCCCATTGTGATGACTGCTAGTAACTCACTCAGCTCCAAAGATTTGAAATTATGGAGATAAAATATGTGTGGTTTCAGCCCCAGTGGTAAGCTCTGGCTGCCTCTAAGGATGTAGGAAAGAACTGGGGAGCGCATTCTCAGCCGTGAACTACGTTTACTGGCCCCCCAAATACACAACTACATTGCCAGGGTATCCACAAACAGTCCTATTTGGTCTTCCTGACTAAATTGCCACTCACAATTTTTTCTCTATAATATTCTAAACTTATTTCATGCTTTGTAAAGAGACTGAGGAAAATTGACAGGAATGAGTTAACGACAGGAGAAAGCGTTTTATGGGTTCTAGCCTGTGCAGCTCTTCAGAAGTAAATCTTCTTTGGAGCAAGTGTAGAAAGTAAGTTCTGAAGAACTTAGCCCAGAACCTGCTGGACTCCTGGACAACATTGGAGGGACAATGGGAACCCCTGTCTCTTCTTGGCAGTTTAAGCAATTTTTGCAATCCTTCATTTTTATCTTTACCTTTCAGCATCTTCTCTCCTCTGTTTCTCTCTCTCTCTCTCTCTCCCTCCCCCCCCCCTCTCTCTCTCTCAGACAGAGTCTCACTATATCACTCTCAGTAGAGTGCTATGGCTTCACAACTCACAGCAACCTCAAACTCTTAAGCTTAAGTGATTCTCTTGCCTCAGCCTCCCAAGTATCTGGGACTATAGGCGCCTGCCACAATACCTGTCTATTTTTGTTGTTGTTGTAGTTGTCATTGTTGTTCAGCAGTTCCAGGCCAGGCTCAAACCCAACAGCCCTGGTATGGGCTGACAACCTAACCACTTAGCTACGGGCACTGAGCCCCCTTCCCTGTTCTATGCATAATCTTTCTTAAAGCCTCTTACATACATATACAGGAGAACAAAAAGTGGGGGATGCCTCTTGGGAATCCCATGGGATTTCTTCAGTTCCCTCTTATTTTTTCTCTCTTCTGCTTTTTATTTTTCATATGCTTTAGCCTGTTGGGGAAAGATAAATTGGATTTGAATTCTATGAGAAAAAAAATATGTTGTAAATAATATTTCTTTTCCTTGAAAAAGAATCACAGTATCTTACCCCACAACCCGGACACAACCAGCTATATGAAGTTAATCAACTGTACAAAATAGTATAATATAATGTGCAATGCCCTTCAAAACATTAATATAAGTGGCATGAAAAAATGATTTAATATTATAGAGAACTTCATTTCATCAACAAAAGTACTTATGCAGCCAGCAATGCTAACAAATGTGCACACTCAATTCAAATCTCACCAACTTGGCATGTTTTTCATTATTATAATGTCAACTTCCCAAGAGCAGAATGGATGAAATGAAAGTTACCTCCGACTCCTAAGTGTTTGAGGGTGGCCATCGTTCTTTCCACTCCGCCTGTGTGAAAGGCACTAATGACCCTCTCAGCCTCTGCAGCTTCTGCCTTTGTTCTGATGTGTGTCTCCAGCAGACGCAAAGAACAGCTGGATCTTTTCCTAACATTGTCTCTTTTGCCTTGGAGGAGAACTTCCTTTAGCCTTCTGATCCAAAGCCTAGGAATACATACATTCACTTCCAAAATGCACTCAAAGCCTCAAAATATATGTTACAGCCTAATTCTCTCCGTCATGATATTTTTTTTCTTTTTAATGTTCTAGGACCTCAAAGGACAACAATGCCTCTACTGTTATATGTTACATTAATAATCTTATCACATTCACAATACAATCCTTCAATCCAGAAAAATGAGAGGAAGTCATTTTTATTATAAGGTGAATGCTACAAAGATAAGAGAGGGGATTTTGCTACCCATTTTAGAGTGGCTGGTGAAATATTATGTTAGGTTTCCTGGGACAATACTTATACATGTATAAAATATTCTATCTCTTTAGTAGCATGTTTGTCATTATGTTTCTATGCTGGGCATTAGAACTATGGTCATCATGTTCCAGCAAAACCATGTGCCATCTCCATGAGTCATACGCCCCATACCCTATCTCCATCTTCCAGTACCACATATTCGTTGCTGCCTGAGGAAGAGAGAGTGCAAATTGCTAACACTCCATTATTCCAATTGCATAGGAATGGGAGAAAATGCTAAGAAAATAAAGTACAAGGTTACAATATTATTTTTGGTGGTGGGAGATTCTTTTTCAGCAGATCAGCAAAATTATATGGGTGCCTTATGCATAAATATATAGAATATGTAAAGAATGTATACTCTATATAAAGATGATATACTCTATGTATTATATGTAAAAAATATTACTTTATATATTACACATAAAAGATATGCACATATAAATACATAAAATCCAACTGCCCAAACCAACACAGCCTTAGGAGTAAGATAGGTAATGCAAACAAGCTAAAGTTAATCTAAAAGAGCTAGAGAACTAACTAGGACAAAAACACACCAAAAAAGTTGAGTTGTTTCCAGCCCAAAGAAGGTTGGTCCCAATAAAATTGCAAATGGAAAGGATGTGGCCAAAGGCAATGATGTGTGTGGTGTTTTTTAGACTCAGGTGGGTATACAAGTATAGCCCAGTAAAGTCTACCCAAGTGATTAAACATCATATGGAAGTAGGCAGGAGGATCTAACCCCAATCTAAGAGGGTTGGTATTCAACATTATTCAACATCTTAGAAGGTTAACTCAGAGCCAAAGTTCTGGACATTCAAGCAGACTGATGGAGTCCATGATCACATGAAGGACTGGTCACCAGGCTTTCCAGAAGGCACTGCTATGGGGGAGTGTTCTTCTAGACTGCAAGGCTCAGCTCTTGATGGATCCAGGCTTTCCAAAAGGCTCCACTATGGGGGAGTGTCCTTCTAGACTGCAAGGCTCAGCTCTTGATGGATCCAGGCTTTCCAGGAGTCTCCACTATGGGGGAGTGTCCTTCTAGACTGTGAGACTCGGCTCTTGATGGATCCTAAGCCATAATGACTCTGGGAAAGTGGACCTTAATCACCTGCATCAGGGAAACGTCCTTGGCAGTAGGCACTCTGGAAAAGAAAAATCATGTAGAATCTGAAGAAATGAAAATAAGATAATTAGACGTTAGGAATTAAGGCAGACATTTAGAAGCAGCCAATCCAGACAAATTTCTTTCCTACATCTGAAAAAAATTAAAAGGAAAATATAATCAGGTGATCAGATGAGACCAACGGTCTTCCCTGAACATTTGCTGACTTTATGTCAAGAAATATCCACAGTAAACAAACTCTGCCTGCATAGAGGTTCATATAACAGAAACCAAAGTGGAATGTTTCATAGCCAATTAATTAAAGGACCACCCAGCTGTTCATATCATGGCCTTCTATTTTCAGTTGTACTGACCCTCCTTGATCCTTCAATAGCTTAAGAAAACAAAGGTAGATCTTGATAGAAGAATCCCAGGAGAAATAATTGATTTCTTGTTGCCATATGGTAATATGAAAGCCTGTTAGTTCAAATTAAATCCTGAACAAAAATTACGTAAGAATGGGAAATGTTCCCCCAAAATTATATTATAGCATTTCACGATGGCTCAAATAATTAACTTGGAGAGGATTACAGGCAAACACTCTTAAGCACAAAGGGGTGTTGCATGATTCAATAGGACCTGTATAATCAAAAGGAAACTTAAATGTGTTAAGAAGCATTGGGTAGAGCAGCTTTAGTTAGACTCTAGTAGCTTAAGTCAGGAGAATAGACCATTTCTCCAGTCACAAATGACAGTGACCATGCCCTGGTACTCAAGGCCTCTAGTGCTGAGTTCTATGTGCTCATCATCAAACATGGAAATGTTAGGTGAAGAAACGAGTGAAGAAAATATATGATGGGATCCATCCTTGAGATAATGGAAACAAAGGCCAGTGAGGTTCTCAGTTGCCATTCTGAATGCTGGAGTCAAAAATTAGGGACTATTTTTTAAGAACCCTGTAGGGTGTTTTAGCATGTATGACTTCTTCATCTTTGTTATTTTTATTTTCCTTAGTCTGTTCCCCTCCAAGAATCACAGTTAGATTACGTGTACAAATGATTGCTTCTAAGGCAAGGAGGAAAGTCTTTTTGTATAGTTAATATCCTGGGAAAAAAACAAAACTCCCAACAGAAATAGTAATCACAGATCTAAATTTTAAGTAAACAAACAAACAAGTAAATAACAGTTAACATGTAGATTACCTGGTAAGTTTCAGGCCAATAGTTAGTTGTATAAATAGATAGAGACACATACGTAGATGCAGATATGAATAGAGATGGGGATGGTATGTGAGACAGATACAGATGTACAAACTCAAGAGAAAGGAGAAGGAAGTGTGGCACCTGCTGCATTTCCCAAAGAGGAGAGGCAGAGATGGAATAACAGCCTGAGGGTTAGCCATGCAAGTGATTTCCCAGCATTTTTAAATAGAATAGTCACACTCAACTCATCGGAAAAAGGACCTGTATTAGGGACTAGCTATCTGTAGTCCATTTCTACATGGTGGATCTAAAATCTGCATGATCCCCAAAGCTGTAAGAGTTTCTGGTCTTTCTTATTCCCATGTGGCAGGGATTGCATCAGCCAAAATGTGCTACTTTATTACAGAAAGGGCAGTGCAGGGACCAGAAAAGACCTAGTGAGTGGCGCTGTGCTTCCCATTCTGAGGAACGTGAACCACATACATCAGAGTCACGTGCAGATCAATCTATCTGTTTTTCTTTCTTTCTGACCTCAAGGGTCCAGAATGAGTCAGGGAAGATTGCCATCATTGGCCCAAGGGAGGCCCTTACTGTGTTTTTGTTTTTTTTTTTTTTTTGATTGCATGGTATTTTCCTGTGCTGGATTTCATTGTACTTTATTTTATACTTTTCAATTGCTCCCTCGTTTGCCCATTCTCTTCCTATTATAGGCACTCAGCTCTAGATCATTCAATACACATCTTCTTAATCCACCTTCCATATGTTAATTTAAGTATATGTATCTCATGCATGTATACATAATAAATGTGACATTAATTATATAATAATATTGTATATTACTGAAAATTTGTGGTTCTTAACTTATTTAAATACTGTTGTGCTGTAAATCTTGTTCTTTTCCACACTCGATTTGATGTAACACTGGCAATCAAAAAGAAAAAAAAGAAATTTATCAATTTGATACAACTTTCTTCTGGAAAATTATGGGATAAAGCAGTAAAAAAAACCCAGCTGTTATGAATAATAGGGATGATAATAAGACTGCACTGATCTCCTCTGAAAAATTATCCAAGCTTTCATTGACTGCACTTTCCAGAGTGAATTTTATCAGAAATAATAAGGCAAATAAGAGTTTCGGCATTGGGATAGCTTTGGGAGACACAGGGGTAAAGAAGTTAAATACATTTCTTTACTGTAGAATTCCTCTGAGTGTTCAGTATCTGAATGAGAATGTGACTCTCTTCAAAAATAAAAAGTAATGATATAAACTCTTGCCTAAACCTGAATCTCTATCAAGTATTCCACAGAATACTCTTTTATTATTGTTGTTATTTTACTTGATCCAAGAACATAGTGATATGATTAGAACTGAAGATTTACATCAAAACAAATTGAACCTTGAAAATAAAATGTGTCCTTTTGGAGAAGAAACAATTTTGATTGAGTTTTTATATTGCTGAGGGTCCTTTTCAGCGTAACACATTTTATGATTTTTTTTCTTCTATCTTTCTACTAATTTAATCACAAATTTCTATGTAAAGCCCTCTTCAGAAGAGTCTGTTGAAGACCAGTGGATTATGGATTCAAGTGGTTTGCTCCTAGAAACTCATCACGCCTGGTGAAACCTACCAATAGAGACAAGAGTTTAATCTGCCTCAAATGGTAAACCAAGGAAGTAGATTTGGGGTCTGGTGGTGAGAACAAGAGCCTCTGTGTACTTGTCAGCAAGCCCTAGGGCGCCCCTGTTCCCTGGAACAGCTCTGAAGATGTGGGCCATGCAAGTTCTATTAATCGGCACCTGCAGAGAGAGCTAGGCCTTGTGTTTAACTGAGTTCAGGGTCAGTAAACTGGATTCAGTACGTTCAATCTAAAAATACAAGCCATTGTCAAAAGGCAGTGCATTGTTAATAAACAGGAGGACGATTGTCTGGGAACCTTCAGAAACTAGGTTTTCAGGTTTTTGGTCTACTCCAAACAAAACTTGGAAATTAAACTTTAGGAGGGAAATTGGGAACCATTATTTATCAAGTTGCATTCAAACATGAAATTTGCAATTTAATGCGTAAAGAGTGGTTGTATGCATTTTGTGAAAGCAAGAAATAATTCCAAAGAAAAAGCTATACATTAATTTATTTCATCTATATCGTTTATTTTTGTAAACCACTAACGCTATGCTTTATTTATTATAGCTCATCCATATATAATTCTCTGTGGTTTAGAAAACTGCAGCTAACATTTTCACCCCAACTTTATAAATCGCATTGATTTATTTCTGTCTCTTAAGCTTAAAACCATTTATTACAACAACAAAACACCATCCAATTCTGGTGATTCAGGAACAAAGTCTACCCGCTTACTGTGTAGGGCGCATTGACAGATGGCCAAATGGGGTGATAGCTTTGATTTTAATGTGTCTTAAGAGAGTAAATGAAGCAAAGGCAATCTTCATCTCATGTGAAAAGTTGGATTTTTGTGTGGCTTGTCGGCAACACTGAGGTGCAATTCTCACAGCACTTCATTGATTTTCCACTCAACCATGACCATTCAGATGGCAAAAAGCAGGGTCAAAGAATTTTTTAAGTTTTTTTCCTGTCTGTCTGTAAGAGACCAAGCAAAGCTGACTATACTTACCTCGGTGGTACTCAGTGGTTTGCTGGTGCAAAGTCTTTATGGGTTTCACAGGCTATGAATTGTTAATTTTACATAAAATCAAGCGGTTTTGTTGAGAGAATCATTAACATCATAAAGACGGTAAGAATAAAATTCCTCACATCTCCCCACCTGTGATTTCAGCATCTATCATGGATGACAAAGCACTTTACATTACTTGCTTTGAGCTCTGAAAGGAGACAGACTTCAGCAGCAGGACATGAAATAATGCTGTAATAGAGCAAAAAGAATCTCATTGCCTTAGGAGCCTTAGGCATAGGATTCTGTGCTGGGCCTCAACCCCCAATTTAACTTTAAATACCAAGTGCTATTTTAATATAAGCCTTAACTTTTATATCCTCTTTGAGACTATGAAAGTGCAAAAAAGCACGTGGGGAAGGAAGGAAGATGTAGCAGTTCAACCTGACAGGGATCTTATTTTATTTATTTATTAATTAGCTGATTTATTTATTTATTTAGAGGTAGCGTTTCACTCTGTCATCCTGGGAAGAGTGCCATGGCATCACAGCTCACAGCAACTTCAACCTCCCGAGTAGCTGAGACTACACCCATCACAAAGCCCAGCTAAGTTTTCTATTTTTCATACAGACAGGGTCTCCTCGCTGTTGCTCAGGCTAAACTTGAACTCCTGAGCTCAAGGGATCTGCCCACCTCGGTCTCCCAGAGTGCTAGAATGATAGGCATGAGCTACCTTGCTCAGCCTCTATAGAGATTTTGATCACTAGATAGCACTTCCAAGAAGAGGCCTGGCATTACCATCCCTGCATTTTACAAATGTGGGTAGAACTGTACTCCTGAGGTAGTACAGATATTAGTCACAGAAAAATCTCAGCCCATCATTTAGCTGGTGTATTTGCATTTTATGTTTCACCTCTTCGTGTGGTAAAAATAAAAATGAGAACAGGCTATCAAGTCTAAAAGACATGGATGCAAGTCTCGCCTCCATTTTGCCCTTTCTTTATAAAACTGGGGAATTGACAGCCTCTTTGGCCTCTGTTTCTGTGCCTGTGTAACAGAATAGTAACACCTTCCAAGTTTCTCTGGTCAGATTCTCATTGTGCAGTCACTAATAGTGCCCGGCATTCAACACATTTGAGTTGTTTCAGCACATGTGGCTAATGTGACACAGAAGCTTTCTGTTGAAAGTCCATTTGCTAAGACCATGAAAGGCACACTTCTGACATGGAGGAGAATGTTCACTCCACGCCACACACCACCCCAGCACCGTATCACACGGGTACTCCCCAGCGCCAAAACCACTGTCAAGATCACTACCAGGATATAACTGTTAGGAACACAGGCAACTTCCTAGGAGCCCAATATTCTACCTTGTCACATCTAACTGATCGCAATGGCATGGGACATCCTCCAAGTCCATGGTTCATCTGCTGCTGTCAGCATGTCCGAGTTCATTCAGGTGTGCTGCCGTGTGGCAGGAGGCAGAAAATGAAAACGCCAGCATGACGCACAAGGCTTGCTGTGTGCACACTGATTCCGAGTAAGCACTGAGTACCCATGAATGGAGATGCAAACATTGACAAGATAATGGCAAATATTTAGAAAATGAAAAGCATGTCAGCCAGCCTAAAGGAAAGAGTCTTCCCTCACCGCACTCATTCTGGCTGGCCTCAGAAAATATTGACAGGTTTTCCCTCCAACCTTACTAAGCACCAAATTACCCTGACTCTGTCCAAGAAGAGCTGCTCCTTCTCCTTTAGAGAAAAGAGGGCCCTGAGGCTAATGCTCCACAGCCCAGCTCGAGGATCATCCCCCTTCTCCCAGCAGGAGGGCTAAATTACAATTAACAAATTCCATGAATCTATTCTCATATTAACACAAAATTTTAAAAAAGGTTTTTTAAAGTTCATGAATAAGCACCCCTGGCAAGTTTTTTGCTTACAGCTTTGCTTTGTAGACTGAGATGGGCAATTCAGAAAGCCTCTTCCCTTCTGGGTAGAGTTGACTACATAGACTGTTGTTACTACTATTCCTTGCAGAGGAAAAGGGGAGACCCATCTGATGACTGCCTGAGACAACAGGCCTAAGACAGTACTGCCAGGGAAAACCAGGACATGTGGCCAGCTTACCTCTTGCCTAGTCTCTGGCTTCACACACATGGACTTCATTCAATTAATAAAAGCAGTGGTGTGGTATCTGACCAAAACTGAAATTTTTGTAAAAATCAGAATGTGTGGAAGAAGATAACATCACATAAATATTCATTCCATAATTAGTCTAAAATTTACCCTTTTAGCATTATGGTCATAAAGCCAAAGAGACACATCATATTAAATAACTAGGAAGTTCAAACACTATCACTCCACAACCAGGCTCATGACTGAATTTCCAGCACCAGATTCTCCCATCATATGCCCCATACGTGGGAAAGACAGGCACTCAGAATGGGTCCAGTAGCCACCAAGAGAGCTCCTCTTTCTCTCACATTATATGACCACCACCATCCCACATGGTTTTCTTCTCTTATAAATTTAGACACCTTTTGCCATAGGCTTGGTTCAACCTGTCAGCCTTTCCTGCCTAAATGTTGCCTCTGTTATTCCTGTGGCTACTGAAACAAATCACTATATACTTGGTGTATTAAAATAACCCACTTACTGTCTAGAGTTCCAGAGGCCAGACATCGGAAATTAAGATGAGACAGACATCTTCACTCGGGTGAAATTAAGGTGTTGCCTGAGGCCCGCACTTCCTAGTTTTAGGAAGCTATCAGCATCGCTTGGCTTGGGGTTGCATCATTGCAATTTTGGCTTATTTGATCACATGCCCTTCTTTGTGTTCCAACCTCCCTCTACCCCTTTCTCATAAGGATGCTGGTAATTACATATAAAGCCCATCCAGATCATCCAGGGTAATCTTCTCAAGATTCTTAATTTAATTACATGAGCAACATCTTTGCCATATGAAGTGTTGTGGGGTTGAATTAGGTCCCTCTAATATTCATATGCTAAAGTCCTAACACCAAGAGGAGAGGCCAGGAATAGAGTCTTCCTTTACACCTTTGGAAGGAATCCACTTTTCTAACACCTTGATCTCAGGTTTACAGCCTTCAAAATTGTTAGACAATAAATTTCTGTTGTTTAACCTGCCAGTTCCCATGTTGTACCCATCACCACCTAAAAGAAAAAACTCGGCC
Source organism: Arctocebus calabarensis (assembly GCA_963573935.1). NCBI lineage: Eukaryota > Metazoa > Chordata > Mammalia > Primates > Lorisidae > Arctocebus > Arctocebus calabarensis. Next base: position 1,905 of record CAUYON010123216.1, on the reverse strand, counting down.
CCACTTCAGGCATAAATTAGATGGTGATTTCTTATACCTGCACAGGGGACTGCCACTCCAAGGAGTGGGTGGCCTCGAAGAAAGGCACAGGCTGATTTTTATACCCTTTTTGTGCTGATGTGGCAATCAAGCAAGTACAGAAGCAGTACGTGGTGGTTAGCTCAGGGCGAGGTTACAGTCGGGGGCTACAGCATGGTGGTTGGCATGGGGACAGCTTGGGAAACTAAGTAGCCTGGGAAACTGCTTGAGTAAGCTCTCACCATTGTTTAGGGGTTTTGGAAACGCAGAGAACTTCCTCGTTCTATTCTGAAACCTGTTCTCAGAATTTGCTGGGGAGGGGTGGTTTGAGATGTGCAGGGACTTAGGCTGAGACAGTTAAGGGCCTTTAGGAATCTTCTTGCTGGGTCGGTTATTACACGTGGCACACTAATGCATGCAGTAACATCTACTGGTTCCAGGGATTTAGACCTATATTTGTGAGGCCATTTTCAACCTGCAAACCTGTCTTATGTCCACTGCCTCCTCGTCACCAGACTCACCCCTTCCAAGGTCTTCTACACAAGACTTCCAGTCATCTTTCTGAGAAGGAAGCATGTCCTTCCATTTCTTAAACCTGTTCTCCTCTGGCTAGACTCCACACTCACTCTCACCTGCTCCTCACTCAAGGATGAAGCCTCTGCACCATTTGCTCCTCTTTTCTGCCTTTAATTTTCCATTTCTTCTGCCTTGGAAACTTTTCTTCTAGAAGAGTCACTTCGTGACTTGACTCACTTCCCCACAAAATGTGTAACCTGGGCTGTTACACAAGGCCCTGTGCTGAGAAGGTCTTTGAGCATGGTTCAGTATTCTTCTGCTGCCATCTTGAAATTCTTAATAATTTCTGAACAAAAGCTCTGCATTTTCATTTTTTCTAGAACCTTGCAATGTATGTAGCCAGCCCTTCCTGTCTTTCATCCTGGTAAGTTTCTTGCACCTTGGTGGATTAACAGAAAGATCCCTATCTTTTCTTCAGATAGCTTCCTCCAGAAAGGAGGACAAGAAGAAGCTGGTTTAGCCGGGATTCACACACAGGATGGTTCTAGGTAGGCAAACTGCACTTCTCCAGCATGAATGTCATGGTTGGAGAACATCCCTGCATGATCTGTGAGATAGAAGGTTGGCACATAAGGAGGGGGAGTTGGTCAGCCAAACCTTCATCCGAGGGAGTTTCAAACACACAACCATCTGTGTCTGAGCCACATCAATCCTTTACCTGCCAAGATGAGAGGCAAGAGGAAGTTAATGTTAGAGAATGGTCTATCTGAGAGATCAAATCCATACAAAAAATTAAGGTCTTACTGTCAAATCTTCAAATTTTAGGTCATGTTGCTCATAGGCTAAATTTAATTTGTTTTCCTTAGAGGGGCATAGATGAAAATAAGTTCTCTTCTCTTTTTTAAGGTTATTAACCATTCTTTAGTATTTAAAAACATATTCCTTCAATTGTGAAAAAAACAAAAATATTCACATGGCTTTCAGATTCTGAGAGCATCATTTAAAACACCACTGGGTATATATCCTGAAGACCAAAAATCACATCATAATAAAGATATTTGTACCAGAATGTTTATCACAGCCCAATTCATAATGCTAAGTCGTGGAAGAAGCCCAAATGCCCATCAACCCACGAATGGATTAATAAATTGTGGTACATGTATACCATGGAATACTATGCATCCTTAAAGAAAGATGGAGACTTTACCTCTTTTGTGTTTACGTGGATGAAGCTGGAACATATTCTTCTTAGCAAAGTATCTCAAGAATGGAAGAAAAAGTATCCAATGTACTCAGCCCTAATATGAAGCTAATTTATACCTTTCATATGAAGGCTAAAACCCAATTATAGCACAAGAATACAGGGAAAGG
>CAUYON010123215.1:0-12286 GCA_963573935.1 Arctocebus calabarensis | reverse complement strand
CACAGCAACCTCCAATTCCTGGGCTCAAGCGAGTCTCCTGCCTCTGCCTCCCAAGTAGCTGGGACTACAGGCGCCCGCCACAACGCCCGGCCATTTTTTGGTTGCAGCTGTCATTGTTGTTTGGTGGGCCCAGGCTGGATTCGAACCCGCCAGCTCAGGTGTACGTGGCTGGCGCCTTAGCCCGTTGAGCCACAGGCACCGAGCCCGTGATGGAATTTTTAACCAGTAAGCCAATAACTGTATTAGAACACCCTCCCTACTCACCTCATTTGGCCCCCAGGGACTTTTTTCCTTACCCAAAGATAAAGGAAATACTGAAAGGAAGACATTCAGGACATCAAGGGCAATATGATAACAACTCTGGTGGCCATTCTAGAAAAATTCCAAAATGGCTGTGAAGGGTGGACTTGGTACTGGCATCGGGGCACAGCTTCCTGCGGGGAGTACTTCAAAGGTGACGACAGTCACCTTCAGCAATGAAGTATGAGGCACTTTCCTAGGATGAGTTCACCGACTTAATACTCAGAATTTTGTACAGTGTCATACAAAATGAATACATTTACTGTTTTCTCGTGGTTTAATCATTCTTTTGATGAAAGAGTGAATCTTGGTCTGTTTCTTATTCATATTACAAACAGAAGTGGAGAAAGTACTCTCAACACGGGATACGCCACTCAGCATACCTGGGCATTTTCCCATGGCAAATGACTCCAAACACATTATCAGATGCCTGGCATCCTCTTCTTTTGCAGTCTCTGTAATTTGTGTCATCCTCACCTGCTTCTTCCACTTCATCAGCTACTTCATGCACTTTTATGCTTGTCTGTACTTAGGTACTGGGTCAGGTTCATTGCAGTTTGCCACCCTGTCATCTGTTCCAACAAAACCTTTAAAATCTACTACTTCAAATTCTACCATGGGAGATAGACCATCTGTTGGGGCCAAAACACTGTGCTCTTGGTTGTGACAAATCCAACTTTCTTTCATTCTTTTTTTGGCCGGGGCTGGGTTTGAACCTGCCACCTCTGGTATACGGGGCCGGTGCCCTACTCCTTTAGCGCTGCCTCAATCCAACTTTCTTTAAACACTTCTATTTGTTTCTGGCTGAACTTTATTCCAAGCAGAACTGATCCAGAGGGCGGCGTCCATGCAGCGGACGAAGTTGCTTCCACAAGTGGAGCACAGGCTGGTGTTTGGTAATGACCCACTGCAGGAGCTGGGCTCACTAGTGCATTTTCAATGCTTTGAAGACGGCGTGATCAAGAGGTTGGATTTTTGAGGTCATCTTTGGAGGCAGACGTTTCCATGTGACGTTTATTAGATGATTCACTTGCAGGTGGTCAGGAGAGTTGTGTACTGTCGTTAGAATACACCATTTCTTCTTGTTCATTTCTTGGTTGATACTTCTCACCCACTCCTCAAACAGGACACCAGCCATCCCTGAGCTCTTGTTTGGTCCCCAAGTGATGGGGAAGTCTTTGAGCTCCAGGTTCTTGAATGCATGTGGCTTTGCTGATTTACCATTCACGAAGGGCTTTAGGTTTCCTCCGGGTTGAGCCAGTGCAGAACTATTAAATGTTATTTGGAAAGTTTCCTGCTCTTATATATATTTGTCACCCTTCATGATGAGGCTTCTGTCAGGCATTGTCTCAAAAATTTTTGAGTCCACACTCATCACTGTTAACAATGTCATCATCTCTGAAGCCTCTGGCAAAGTCTGGGACCTTTTTGATGAACTTTCCACAACTTCTGGAACTTCACTGGATTCACCATGTAAGACTTCCTGAGAGACCTTGTAAATTTCTTGAGCCAATCACTTGATGCTTGGAAATTTGTCAGCCCACAATTCCTGTGCAAGTATTTTAGCAATTTCTTGGATCTTCAGCCCAGAGATTTGAGTGTTAACTGGCCCATTTGTTTGAAGCAGCTTAATGTGGCTTCACTGACTTCAATGACTCAAGCTTTCCTCCTTTCCTACTGTAGGTCTATGCGGCTCTTACCATGTTTCTCCAAGAGATCGGGTATACATTTTTTTTTTTTTTTTTTTGCAGTTTTTGGCCGGGGCTGGGTTTGAACCGGCCACCTCTGGCATATGGGGCTGGCGCCCTACTCCTTTGAGCCACAGGCACCGCCCTTGTATTTACACTTTGGATGTTGCTAACGCCAAAATGTTCTACTGGCTTTGGCTGCTGTTTTCCAGAAAATGTAGAAGATTGACCTTTTCCTTCAATATCAGCTCTGTGAGTTCTTTCCTTTGGACCATCATGTCTCGATTAACTGTAACATTTTTCAGTAAGTGTAGGATATACTGACAGTTCAGACCAGTCCTTCATGTCATGTGATAAACAATAGGACATTAGAACTAATCCAACAGGCGGTAATAATGAAACATGAAAAAGAAACCTGTACTATAGAAAAAGTAATACAAGTAAGGGGCAAAACTCACACCTTCTACCCTTTGGTGTGGAGTAGACTCAACTGGTCAAGGTATAGAGGGTAAATTGTGTGTCACAGTCCAAGTGGTCAACATACAACGTACAGACGTGGTCAGTATATGGTGGTCCATCTTCCACTGAGTGCATGTGGTACATGATCAGTCTCTGAAAATCAGGTCGATGTAAGGAGGTGAGGAAGTCAACAGACGCTGTATGGCAGTATTTGCAGTTCAGAGAAATGTAAACAAATGCAAAGATGCAGTGCTAGACCATCACTGCACAAAGTTCACTTTAGTCCTTACTGTGCACAGTTCACTGTGCTACTGCAGTGCAAAGCCACCACCTATTGACACTGTGGTCAGCTCAAATTGTTGTAAGTATCTGCTTTAAACATCACGTGACACTAATTACCTCCATGTGAACTGTTCGTCTGTCTAGTAAACTGTGTATCGCAGCAAAAAGTTATCTCTCCTGGTTTTTGCATCTTTTTCGTCACAATATGAAATTTATTTATTTTCCGTACAATAAATACAATACCATAAACTCAAACGAAGTAGCAGTAGTGATGCTGGAAGTGCTCCCCAAAGGCTGAGAAACGTCCTGACGTTACAAGAAAAAGTTGAGTTGCTTGACGTGTACCGTAGATCGAGGTCTGCAGCTATTCTTGCCATTTCGAGGTATGAATAAAAGAATAACGAATAAAGAATATGAATGCAGCATGAGGCCCGTGGAGAAAAAGGTGAAAATCTGTGAAGCCTGCAGGGGTAAAAACCTGGCACTTTTTACACAATGCCTTTTATCTTTATTGAAAATGCAGCTTCTATGTGGATGCAGGGTGGCTATAACAAAGGCGTATGTTTCAAGAAAGAGCAAAGTCATTTATTATAGAAGAACTTAAAGCAAAGAGAAAGTGAAGGATCTAAAGCTGGAGAATTTAGTGTCAGCAAAGGAAGGTTGGAAAATTTTAGAAAGAAGTTTGGCTTAAAAAATTTTCAAGGTAATAGGAGAAGTAGATTTGGCCAACCGAGAGGCAGTAGACAAATTCCCAGGTGCCACTGAGAAAATCATTGAGGAGAAAGGATATCTGTCTGAGCAAGTTTTTAATGCCAATAAAAGTATGCTATTTTTGGTATTAAAAAAAAAAAAGCAGCGGTGCCTGTGGCTCAAAGGAGTAGGGCGCCGACCCTACATACCCGAGATGGCGAGTTCAAACCCAGCCCCGGCCAAAAAACAAAAGCCACAAAAGACGCTTATGAGTAAGAAAGACCAGGACTTTAGGCAGGAAGAGACAGGCTAATTCTACTGTTTTCTACAAATACAACTGGGTTTAGGATCAGGACTGCTCTTATCTATAAAGCAGCTAGACCCCCAGCCTGGAAGGGAAAAGATAAACACCAGCTACCAGTCTTTTGGCTGTCCAAGAACGCCTGCATGAGAGTCCTTTCTCTGGGTTGTTTCATTGATGCTGTGTCCCTGAAGTCAGGATGTACCAAGCCAGTAAGGGACAGCCTTAAAGTCATTTTGGTTTTGGACAATGCCCCTGGCCACCCAGAACCCCAAGAGTTCTACAGCAGAGACGCTGTCGAGTGTGTGGGTCTACTTTCCCCAAATGCAACATCTCATTCACCCTGTAGGTCAGGAGGTCATAAGGACCTTTAAGACTCATTACGCATGGTGCGTTATGGAAAGGATCGCCAAGGCTACGGAAGAGAACCCTACAGAGAACAACGTGAGAGTCTGGAAGGATCATTCCACCCCTCTGAGAGCAAGACCAAGGCTCTTGAAGATGGTGGGGATGAAGACCTTTATGATCCTCCACTTCCACTTAATGAATCAAGTAATGAATAGTAAATACATTTTCTTTACCTTATGATTTTCTTTTTTTTTTTTTTAAATTGAGACAGAGTCTCACTTTGTCACCCTCTGCAGAGTGCCGTGGAGTCACACAGCTCACAGCAACCTCAAACTCTTGGGCTTAAGCGATTCTCTTGCCTCAGCCTCCCGAGTAGCTGGGACTACCAGCGCCCATCACAACGCCTGGCTATTTTTTGGTTGCAGTTGTCATTGTTTAGCAGGCCCAGGCTGGGCTTGAACCTGCCAGCCTTGGTGTATGTCGCTGGCGCCCTACTCACTGAGCTAGAATTTTCTTAATAACCATTTTCTTTTCTCTAGCTTACCTTAGTAAGGAATACAGTATGTAATATATATAGCAGACAAAATATGTGTTACTGTCTGTGTTGGCAAGATTGTCAGTCAATAATAGGCTACTAGTAGTTAAGTTTTGGGGAGTCAAAAGTTATAAATGGATTTTCAACTGCACAGGGGGCTGGTGCCCCTAACTGCTGCATTGTTCAAGGTGTCAACTATACTAAGGACATTTTGGACTGTGTGACATATTATGAAGCAATGAAAATGTTCATGTACTTTGCCTTGGTAACTTCATGATGGAAATTTTAATTCAACAAAAGAAAAAATATCCACTGTGGTACAAACTACACCACACTCAAACTCAAAAGGAATACAGAAAATTACAGTATATGGAAGATATAGTATAAAAAGTAATAGTTTTAGCTTTAATTGGAAGATGAGAATTTAAGATTATACGTATGACTGAACTAATGGTAAAATATACATTTTTGCACTGGTATAAAAATGAGAAATAACAGGCAAAATAAAAAATACAAAATTGGCTATTACCTGTTTTGTAAGGTTTCTATTACACGGGTCACTTTTAAAGTTTTGAGACAGACTGTGCTATGGTCCATTATTTCACCTCCAAGAAACACAATTAGCAGCGCCCTTCCTGATTCACTGATGCAAGGTTTAACGTGCTCGGCTTATCGGTAACCTGGAGGCTTCATTTGTTTTCATCCATGTAGATTTTATGTTTTTTTTTTTTTTTGAGACAGAGCCTCAAGCCGTCACCCTGGATGGAGTGATGTGGCATCACAGCTCACAGCAATCTCCGATTCCTGGGCTCAAGCGAGTCTCCTGCCTCCGCCTCCCAAGTAGCTGGGACTACAGGCGCCCGCCACAACGCCCGGCCATGTTTTGGTTGCAGCCTTCATTGTTGTTTGGCGGGCCAGGCTGGATTCGAACCCGCCAGCTCAGGTGTACGTGGCTGGCGCCTTAGCCTGTTGAGCCACAGGTGCCAAGCCTAGATTTTATGTTTTTTGATTTTTGTATATCTCAAAACTTTCAGAATGACCCATGTATGTAGTATTTTTTGTTTTTAGCTTTTTCATACTTTAAAAGGAAAAAAGCTCCTCTGCAGACAGTAACACCTATTGAGTCCTGTTGGGTATAGGCATTTATTACCCCACGGTAAATACAAAAGGAAGACATTGGTTGAGAATTGTATTCATGGCAAAATATTTCATAATAGTAAGAAAAGAAGTATCTGACTGTCTATTATTAAATATCTATGACCTAAATAAATATGCATTGTTCCACGACCCCCTGGTTCACAACGATAGCGAGTTTGTTTTGTTGTTGTTTTTTTAAACCTCCCAAATAATAAAATTAACCCTGGAAATCAGTCAATTCTATGAGCAAGAATCAGTTTTCTTCTTTTACTACCACAGTTCACCTGTTCCTATATTAGTAGCCATGTTTCTAATTTGTTTATAAAACAAATCTTATATCTTGCCCAATAACTGTGTTATAAAATCTCAGACTTTCAATGACATTTTTCTTTTAGATTTTTACCTTCTTCGGGTAGAAGAAATTGTTTATTTATTTGTTTATTTATTTATTTATTTGAGACAGAGCCTCAAGCTGTCACCCTGGATAGAGTGCTGTGGCATCTCAGCTCACAACAACCTCTAATTCCTGGGCTCAAGTGAGTCTCCTGCCTTTGCCTCCCAAGTAGCTGGGACTACAGGCACCCGCCACAATGCCCGGCCATTTTTTGGTTGCAGCCGTCATTGTTGTTTGGCAGGCCTGGGCTGGATTCGAACCCACCAGCTCCGTTGTACGTGGCTGGTGCCTTAGTCGCTGAGCCACAGGCACCGAGCCCAGGTAGAAGAAATTGATATCACAATGAGAACAAAGGACATACCAATCTCAAATTACTTAAAAGAGCACCATTCCCTATATTTTTCTGATGACAAAACTAATACAGAGTAAAATTATTTCTGCCCTGATGAGCCCATTCAGTGAGTGATTTGACAAGAGAAACCATAGCAGAGGGTCAAAGCCTGGGTTCTAGAATTCTACTGGTGCTTACGAGGTGACAGTCAAGTCACTTAACAGTCCACAATACCCCTTCAATCTGACTCCAGCCTAACTGACTTGTCGTTTCCTTAACTGCTGGTCTTTAAGGTTTCATGGTTCCAACTTCACTAGACTACATACCTTTCGTGGAACAGATCCTGAATGTCATTCATTTCTAACTTGGTCTACCCTTCTCCCTCATTTCTGCCTGAAAACCAATATTCATTTACCAAGATTCGAATCAAATGTGTGGAACCTTCCCTTACATCATCAAGTTGAACTAATCATTCCCTTTTTTGTAATCAGTGTCGGTAAAGCAGAAATCACGTATCAAGCTAACAGATGACTGTTTTTCCCATTGTTTTAAAAACGGAACATCTCTACATTATGTGCCAAGTATTAGCCGATAAATGTTTCTATCGGTACAGAAAAGAGTTAAGATTGGACTCCGGAGACTGCTATCCTTAGAAAGACCAACGTTGGCCTTCGGTTGGAAGATGGAAATTTGGATTTGGGGAGGTTCCTCATCAACTGTACCTAAACTGTTTATATGAACGCTATGGTTTACGCTGAATATCTGATTCCTTCCAAGAGTCTGGAATTTTGGTAACATGTTGGGAGAGGATGCTGGTGGGAGCCGGTCCCACTACAAACCTTTGCTCCAAGTCTCTTCGGGCTCCCTGGAAGACATTTCAAAGCTCTTTGCCGGAGGAGCTGGGCAAGTCCTGTGTGGGTCCCTTACTGGGGACTCTGAAGCCTCCCCCTCAGTTTCCTCCCAACTTTACCCCGTTGCACTTTTCCCTACACTGACTTCTTTTTTTTATACTTAATCTGAATCAAGAGACCTCGTATTCTTTCGTGTAATAAAACACAGCCACCAGTGTGACTATAAGCTGGTCCTGTGAGTCTTCCCAGAGAGTCACGGAAACGGGGGGTGAGCTCAGTGACTCCTGACGATCCCATGTAGCCCCCTAGGTGGGCTGGACATTACTGCCCTTACTTAGTGGGTTAGGAAACTGAGGATCCTAGAAATTAAGTGACCTGAAAAAGGACTCAGATGATAAGGTCACATAGGAATACAATTTTTTGCTTCTAAGTTTATTGCTTAAAAATTCCCAGGCGGAAGGGAAACCAAAACCTGAATATTGAAGGTTCATGGTAGGTAATGGCTTTCAAGTTGAATAGTCCAATAATAGTTCCAGGTCAGTAAAATTTCCTGAGCTTTGGCTTTTCCAATCTTTAAAATTAAAAATATGGCTTTATAGAGTATGGCGGAGTGAGGGTAAGGGGAGATAAACATATACTATTTTTTTTTTTTCAAGATGTTGCCCTCGGTAGAGTGCTGTGGCATCACAGCTCACAGCAACCTCCAACTCCTGGGCTCAAGAGAATCTCCTGTCTCTGCCTCCCAAGTAGCTGGGACTCCAGGCGCCGCCACAACACCTGGCTATTTTCTGGTTGCAGCTGTCGTTGTTTGGTGGGCCCAGGCTGGATTCGAACCCGCCAGCTCAGGTGTATGTGGCTGGTGCCTTAGCCCCTTGAGCCACAGGCACTGAGCTAGCATATACTATTAAAGGATAGTAAATTCTACACAGATTACTTCCATTGTGAACCATTTGTCTATGTTTCCCTTTTCAGCAGTTCTGTAAGGCCCTCCACACTTCTTCCCCATCACCGACTTGACTTTGTTTATTCCCTAGACTTGTCTTACCATGCTGTTGGACACTCTCAATTTGAAGAACTTTATATAGGAAGCCTTAAATACCTTTTAGTAAAATCTTTAAAGCAGAGTCGTAGTTTATTATGATGTCTGAAGAGCTTTGGGTCACTAGGTATTTCAGATAAGAAGACCTGGGCAACTTCCAAAGGCCCCTGTAAAACAAGAAAATAAAATAAGGAGTGTGTTTCTATGTTCTCTAAAATCACAGAGATAGAATTCATGATTTTTCTTAGAGCTGAGACACACATATGTCTATGTCTATACTAAAACTCATCAGCTGGGTGTGGTGGCTCACACCTGATTCTGGGAGGCTGAGGTGCGTGGACTGCCCGATCTCAGGAGTTCAAGACTGGCTGAGAAAGAGGGAGACCCCCGTCTCTACTAAAACATAGAAAAACCAGCCAGGTGTTGTGGCGGGCAGCTACTTGGGAGTCTGAGGCAAGAGGATCTCTTGAGCCCCAGACTTTGAGGTTGCTGTGAGCTATGATGTGACAGGGCACTCTACTCAAGGTGACTGAGTGAGACTCAGTGAGACGCCCTCTCAAAAACAAACAAAACACCACCTCTTCAGGGACAGATTGCTTTAGTTTTTTCCTAATTTCATATCTATATTCTTTCTTTCTTTTTTTTTTTGAGACAGAGCCTCAAGCTGTTGCCCTGGGTAGAGTGCTGTGGCATCACAGCTCACAGCAAACTCCAACTCCTGGGCTCAAGCGAGTCTCTTGCCTCCGCCTCCCAAGTAGCTGGGACCACAGACGTCCACCACAATGCCCGGCTATTTTTTGGTTGCAGCCGTCATTGGTGGCCAGGGCTGGATTTGAACCTGCCAGCTCAGGTGTATGTGGCTGGCGCCTTAGCCACTTGAGCCACAGGTGCCGAGCCATATCTATATTCTTGTTCTTGCCAGCTACAATTAAATGAACTTCCTATTATTTTATTCTTCAAAAAAACAGAATAGGAGCTCAAGGACCGAGCCCTGTGTTCAGCAGTGCAGTCTGTCCTGTGGGGGTTTGTAAATGTCAGGCCACTACATCTGCCAGCCCACTAGCTGTCAGACTTGACTCTGCTAAGACAGCTTCCCTCAGTATTCCTGAGGTGTTCCCAGTGTTCCCAATGCTGTAAGTTAAAGAAGACAATGTTCTGTGAGTAAGCGCCATCATTTGGAGGCAAAACATTACTATCATTATATTCTTGGGGGTAGAGGTTTTAAGGTGTTTACACCCATTTGGGTAAGGCACTTTTTGGCTTTGTTCCTTCAATTTAAAACCAACAGTTAAGCCATATCACAGAACTCTTACTTGACACCTTTCTGGATTTTCCCCTTGCCGTGGAATGTTCCCTAAGATTGGGGCCATGGGCTCAGCACTGTAGCACAGTGGTTACGGCATCAGCCACATACACCGAGAGGGGCAGGTTGGAACCCAGCCCGGGCCAGTTGAACAACAATGACAACTGCCACAAAAAGTAACCCAGTGTTGTAGTGGGCGCCTGTAGTCCCAGCTACTTGGGAGGCTGAGGCAAAAGAATCACCTAAGCCCAAGAGTTGGAGGTTGCTGTGAGCTGTGACGCTGTGGCACTCTACTGAGGGTGATGCGGTGAGACTGTGTCAAAAAAAATAAAATAAAAAAGATTGGGGCCATGCCCAAATCATCAACAAGAGAACCTGAATGGGGGATAATGGAGATAGCATCTGATCTGTATACAATAAAGAAATGACATCTTATATGAATATATTATTAAAATTTTCAAAATCACTTATTTAATCCTCACACCTTACTGTGAAGGAGACCTGCAGAAGGTAACATTAGCGGGGACTAAGATAGAAGAGGTTGAAAATGAGCCCTTCTTTTTTAGATTGTACTCTTTCCATGTATGCTTTTAAAGAAAAAGCTATTTTAAGAGAGTCAATTCTTTCTTGATAAAATTCATATGAATACACAGGTAGAAAACCATGGGCTGTGGGTTTTGTATTTTTTTCTCAAGACAGCCTAGCTCACAGCAACCTCAACTCTTGGGCTCAAGGGATCCTCCTAGCTCAGCCTCCCCAGTACCTAGGACTACAGGTGCCCACCATTACACCTGGCTAATCTTTCTACTTTTAGTAGAGATGGGGGGTCTTGCTATTGTTCAGGCTGCTCTTGAACTCCTGAGCTCAAGGAGTCCACCTCCTGCCTACCCTTGGCCTTTTAGAGAGCTGGGGCATGAGCCATTGCACCTGGCCTAAACTTCTGCTTACCAATTTTCTTCCATTTATATTTTCAGGGTCTTTTGCAACCGCTTTTTTTTTTGCCGTCTTTGACCAGGGCCAGGTTTGAACCCACCAGCCCTGGTATATGTTTCTCCTTGAGCCACAGGCGCCGCCCAATTTTGCAACCACTTCTAACAACACATCCCTTTCATTTGATTTAGCACTTACTTGTGGTCTTTGTGAAATGCAATAAGGAAATTATTCCAAATCCTATTTATAACTTACATCGCACAGTCCAGCAGAAATCACGAACCTGATTAACCGTTGTGCCTACAGATCCCTGGAGGACCATTTGAAGCATCTTGGGATCTGACGGGTCCTGATGGGTTGCAAATGCCAGCTCCTGCGTCTTCTTCTGCATGTCTTCAATTGCGACTTCAATTGGTGTTAAGATGATCTGAGTGAAACAGCATCTATCAAGTGAGTATGCTGATTGAAAACTATTTAATAAACATTATATATAACCAATTAAAATTCGGAAAAAAGTGGAGATCAATCATAAACTTTTACATAACATCCCAAACTTGGATCCCTAAAAGAAAAAAAAAACCCTTTAAAGCAAAATCTGAGAGCGAATTAGGAACTTAGAAATCAAAAATTAACGACTTAAAGATGGGTGATGGGTAAAGTTCTATACGTCGTGCTGTGACGACGGTCCCTGCCTCCTGCTGCGTCTACATTGCTGTTACACGGTTTGTTCTATTTGTTTAACTAATTCTATTTCCCCACTTCTGGACCTACCTCCTCTTTATGAGTGACATTGACCCTTGTTTTAATATAAGGAAAGGCATGAGAAGTAGTCAGAATGGTCTTCCTCTTGAATTGTTCATGAAGTTCCCCGTGGGCACGGCCATCTAACGTGAAAGGTGTACAGTACATGAAACGCCGAAGATTATAGTTTTTGTCAAAATATGTGATTCTGTCCTTCATCTCATATGTATCAAAGTACGGTTCCACGTAGGTAATCTGAATATATGCCTGGGAAAGGAAAGAGTTGGTCATTCCTTCACTGTGTAGTTATTAGTCTGTCTTTCTCAAACAAAGCTGCAAACGAGGCTCTCAAAGATACACCTGCGTCCTTACAGCGTATACAGCCCACCTTGTTAGGATCCAATTTGCATTTGTCTACAGGATTTGAGTCCTTGATTACTTCCACCACATCCTCGCCAAATCTTTCTCCATAAAATCCCTATAATAAAGAAAAAGAAATCCTTTACATGACATTAACCGGATTAGAAAACAGAGAAGGCCATTGAGGGAGACTCCCGAGCAAAATTTGGGAACTTAGTAAATTTTGTACAACTGTGTCATTCATTACAAAATAAGAATTATTTAGGCTTACAAAAACTACGCTGGCTTATAAATTTTCATGGTCTCAGCCTATATTTATTTGAAATTATTCTCATCTGTGACTGTAACATAATACGTAAGAAAACAGAAATTTTCTCTTGTAACAACACAATTATTTCACAAGAGGTTCACCAGAGAAATAAAAAATAGAAAGCAAAGACCAAAAATACTCACTTTTTTTGAGGTAAAGGACTGTACTTTTCAATTTTTAAAAAATTTTTATTTATTTATTTATTTTTTTGTAGAGACAGATTTATTGCCCTCGGTAGAGTGCCGTGGCGTCACACAGCTCACAGCAACCTGCAACTCCTGGGCTTA
>CAUYON010123212.1:0-28400 GCA_963573935.1 Arctocebus calabarensis | reverse complement strand
TAGCTGTGTGCAATCATGGGGTACAATGTGCTGGTTTTATATATCATTTGAAATATTTTCATCAAACTGGTTAACATAGCCTTCACTGCATTTTCTTAGTTATTGTGTTAAGACATTTATATTCTACACTTAGTAAATTTAATATGTACCCTTATAAAATGCACCATAGTTGCGGTCCTACCAATTACCCTCTATCCACCCATCCTTCTCCCCTCCCCTCCCTCTCTCCTCTTTCCCCTTCTTCTTAGGCAATAGTCGGGTTATAGCTTTGATATGAAAGCTATAAATTACCTGAGTACATTCAATACTTTTTCTTCCATTCTTGAGATACTTTGCTAAGAAGAATACGTTCCATTTCCATCCAGGGACTTACAAGATATTTAAAGCCACCTTAGAATATATGAATATTATTGGACTTTTATTTTTTTTGAGACAGAGTCTCAAGCTGTGGCCCTGCGTAGACTGTCCTGGCATCACACAGCTCATAGCAACCTCTAACTCTTGGGCTTAAGCAAATCTCTTGCCTCAGCCTCCCAAGTAGCCGAGACTACAGGCACTCACCACAATGCCTGGCTATATTTTTATTGCAGTTGTCATTGTTGTTTTAGCTGGCCTGGGCTGGGTTCGAACCCTCCAGCCTCGGTGTATGTGTTCGGCATCCTACCCACTGAACACCAGTGCCACCTCCCATGTCCTTTTTAAAATAAGTTTAAAAAATAAAATAAGTTAAGAAAAAATAATTTTGGCTGGTCTTGGTGGCTCACACCTGTAATCCTAGCACTCTGGGAGGATGAGGCGGGTGGATTGCCTAAGCTTGTGAGGTTTGAGAGTAGCCTGAGCCAGAGCGAGACCTCATCTCTAAAAATAGCCGGGCATTGTGGCAGAAGCCTGTAGTCCCAGCTACTTGGGAGGTTGAGACAAGAGAATCACTTGAGTCCAAAGTTGGAGGTTACTGTGAGCTATAACACCATGGCACTCTACCAAGGGTGACTCTGGCTCAAAAAAATTGGAAAAAGAAAAACAATTTTGGACTAGAGCTATATCCTTTTTTTTTTTTTTCAGACGCCTTGGTAGAGTGCTGTCACAGCTCACAGCAACCTCAAACTCTCAGCCTCCCAAGTAGCTGGGACTACAGGTGTCCACCACAATGCCCTGCGCCCTGCTATTTTATTGTTGTTGTAGTTGTCATGGTTGTTTGGCTGGCCTGTGCTGGGTTCAAACCCTCCAGCCTGGGTGTATGTGGCCAGTGCCCTACCCACTGAGCTACAGGCCCCGCCCTAGAGCTATATCCCTAATTGGCAAGAAGATATTGTTTCATTCCTTTTTTTTTTTTTTTTTTTTTGAGACAGAGCCTCAACCTGTCACCCTGGATAGAGTGCTGTGGCATTGCAGCACACAGCAACCTCCAATTCCTGGGCTCAAGCGAGTCTCCTGCCTCCGCCTCCCAAGTAGCTGGGACTACAGGCGCCCGCCACAACGCCCGGCCATTTTTTGGTTGCAGCCGTCATTGTTGTTTGGCGGGCCCAGGCTGGATTTGAACCGGCCAGCTTGAGTGTACGTGGCTGGCACCTTAGCCCATTGAGCCATAGGCACCGAGCCTGCACTAGAATGTTTATTACAGCCCAATTCATAATAGCCAAGACATGGAAACAGCCCAAGTGCCTATTGACCCAGGAATGGATTAACAAATTGTGGTATATGTACACCATGGAAAACTATGCAGCCATAAAAGATGGAGATGTCACATTTGTAATGTTTACTCGGAACGTATTCTTCTTAGTAAAGTATCTCAAGAATGGAAAAAAAAGTATCCAATCTACTCAATACTACTATGAAATCAATATATAATCACCTGCACATTCATATGAATGGTAAAACATAACTATACTCCAGAAAGTAGAAGAGAAGAGGAGAGGGAGGGGAAGAGAAAAGAGCGAAGCGGGAGGGTATTTGGGGGACCTAACCTGATGTGCATGATGCAATGGTACTTTTCAAAACTATTAAGAGTGTAAGTGTGATGAATGTGTTAATCAGTGCAATGTAAGCATTTCACATTGTGTATCAAATCAGTACACTGAACCCCATAAATGCATCAATGTACACAGTTATGATTTAATAAAAACACAACCAAAAAACCCCAAATTAATGTAGTTAAGATCTATTCATGTCAGAGCCAAAAACCTGGCAACTCCTTAGAAACAGAGGGTGTGCCATAACATTTACATAGTCTTTACTATCAGATGATTCACCTCATCATCCCTTTCCTCCTTATAATGCAGTTGACAAATGCAGGCAGCAACATGACTCATTCAGGACACATGATCAAGCAAAGGAGTCAAAAAATGACAAACCTCACATCATTTTGTATTTATCACAATTTGCTAAAAATTCATTCTCAGAACAGAACCTGAGAGAGACCACCAAAGGTTGTTTATTTGGGTTCTCTGTTTCTACAAAAGGCACAGCAGAAATGTGCCTTGTGAAAACAATTTAACACCATGTTCAGTAACTTACACCACAACACATCACTGCTTCTGAGAAAAACGACTGTCTTTCTTACTGTAACTACATTGTAGTTAAATACATTACAAGCACAAAGCCACAGTATGTACCAAATCAGAAAGAATGCAGGACAAATGACTAAATTCTCACCATCTTATTTCCTCCTCTGATGAAAATGGTTACAGCTCTGGAGTTCTTACACTGCTCGATGACTAGCATTTTGTCTTTGGTTGTGCCAAATGAGATTTCTTTTACAAGCCCGGCAAAGCCCAGCTTCTCGGGTGTGAGCTCTGAGAACCGGGGCACGATCCGCCCTCCTGTTGCGATGGCAATTAGCTAATTGGGGTATTAAAGGATAAAGATAGTATCAGTGAACACATAACTTTCAAAATTGGGCCATATGAGTTAAACTTGATTGAGGACTATCTCATTCACTAAAATCACTGCCCTCCTCTGGACAAAACATTTCCAGTTGACCCCCAAGTACCCTGTTAAATGAATAAGGTTCTGAAGAGCGAGGCATCTTGGTCTGGCTTTGGGTTGCCCAGCTCTACCACCCTTCACCCATCCCCTACGCTCATGACTCCACCTTCCCTCTCTCTGGGAACCCAGCAGCATGTTCCCTGTACTGGGTTGCAGTGAGGTATATCTGTGACAACTGCTAGTACCTGGCTGACGGGGGAGAGGAAGAGACCAGTTCTTCCTGCCCTAGTAAGCCAATGACAGGACAAGGCCAATATCCATGACATAGGGAAAGCATTTAAAATGCCAGGAAACACCAGAAAAACAGCATTGTTATTCAAACAACAAAAAAGATTCTAGCCCTTTCTCTCTCAGCTCATCTTCTTCTAATCTAACAGAGCTATGGCATAATGTAGATATTATTATTTTATTTACTTATTTATTTGAGACAGTCTCATTATGTCGCCTTTGGTATAGTGCCACAGCAACCTCTAACTTTTGGCTTAAGCGATTCTCTTGCCTCAGCCTCCCAAGTAGCTGGGACTACAGGCACCTGCCACAATGCCTGGTTCTTTTTTTCTTTTTTTGTTGTAGTTGTCATTGTTGGTTAGCAGGCCGGGGCAGGATTTGAACCTGCTAGCCCCAGGGTATGTGGCTGTGCCCTTACCCACTGTGCTACAGGTGCTGCTCATAATGTGGTTATTATTTAAGGCAAGTGTTATCAAAGCAACCCCTAAATACACACATGCACTGTGTGCTCTGCAGTCTAGAAAGGTCTCTTCACTTAAAGCTTCCTACCTCAATTTCAGGTCCTCCTACCCAACGAACTGCAGGCAAGTTATTCTGAAGAAGTAAATGATTTGCCTCATCATCAAAGCCCCACTGACAAATTGCTAGGTTAGCACCAGTTTCTTTGATCTGGGAAAAGAAAGACAATGATCACGTCAATGCACAGTAGCTGTTTGTTCTTTGTTATAATGTTTGAAAAAAAGGGGAGATGCATAGTTGCGTGTGTAAGGTGGGTGCATTAAAATAAAAAAAGCACAAAAAAGGAGAGGAAGAAAATACACAAGTGCCTACTTTCCTATCAATTCCAAAATCTATTTTTTTTTAAAATTTGCTTTTTTTTTTGAGACAGAGCCACAAGCTGTCCCCCTGGGTAGAGAGCCATGGCATCATAGCTCACAGCAACCTCCAATTCCTGGGCTCAAGCGAGTCTCCTACCTCCGCCTCCCAAGTAGCTGAGACTACAGGCACCCGCCACAAAGCCGGGCCATTTCTTGGCTGCAACCATCATTGTTGTTTGGCGGGCCCGGGCTGGATTTGAACCCAGGCCTGCCAAAGGCGATGTACATTGCTGGCGCCTTAGCCCGTTGAGCCACAGGCGCTAAGCCTAAAATTTGCATTTTAATTTTTGACATAGAGTCTCAGGCAGTCACCCTGGGTAGAATGCCGTGGTGTCACAGCTCACAGAACCTTCAAACTCTTGGGCTTAAGCTATTTTCTTGCCTCAGCCTCCCAAGCAGCCACATGCCTGGCTTGTTTTTGGTTGCAGTTGTCATTGCTGTTGGGCGGGCCTGGTAGAAATCTGCCAGCTCTGGTGTATGTATCTAGCGCCCTAGCTGCTGAGCTACAGGTAGGTGCCAAGCCTCAATTCCAAATTCTAAATAAGGGACGTGTATCAATGGGGATCACCTCACTTTTCACATTATGCTTTAAAAGCCACTATCAGTTTATGCTGAACTTCACTGTTATATACAGTGAAGCAAAACAAATAGATATGTCAACAAAGCTAATACCTTCTCCCCACTCCAGAGATGAAAAGACTAAAAGCTCTGCCCTGTCACAGATCCTTAGGAAGTAGTATCATCTGTGTTTGTTTTAAACAAAAGCAGAGTATCATGACACACTTCTCTGCAACTTGCTTTTGTCACCTGAGTAGATAATCATCCTCAGTGGATTGATCAATGGACACACACTGGTTTAGAGGCCCAGAGAGGCAATCCTGCTTTTAGTAAGAAGCACCCCCACATGCAAATAAAAAGCTGACTTTTCCCAATCGGAAGGTAATGATCAGAGCCCATCATACCTCTTCTGGTGACTACTGCGCCTTGTCCCTCAACTCCTGTTTACCTGTTTCCACCCAAGCCTCCAGATTATGTACCAATTCCTGGCTGTACCCCCCACTCCATCTCTGACCCCCTGGAGCTGTTACAGCAGCAGGCTCCTTATGTGATGTTTCCGCCACATTCTTGCTGTGGCTGTCCCCGGAAAACCGTACCCCTGCATTTCTCCTCCTATGGTGGCTAGTCTTCCTCTCTCAAGATCAGAAGGGTCCTTCCTGCTGCCAAGTCTACAATCTTCCTCTCTGGGTCCCCTGCTCTCATTCTTTAAAATTTGAACACACCCACTCTCTCAGGCTGGCTGCTCCTTGCACAAACCAGACATGTTCTTGCCTTAGGGGCCACGCCATCTTTCCTTGGCTGGAAGGTTCCTCACCCAGAGATGCTTCTCTCTCAACACAACTCTTGGTTCTGGACAGGCCTTCTCTGACCACTAAGTCACAGCCTCACCCATGGCTCCCTTATTTTGTGCCTTAAGGGTAAAAGTTTGGCTTTGTTCACCACTGTATCTCTAGTACCCAGTATGTTGCTGGCTACAAATGTATGTATCAAGAAATAATTCGATGACTTTCCTAAGAATAGACATTAAATTAGCCTCTAGTCTGTTTGCTGAAGTAAGTAATGATCTTGCCAGTACCTATGTTCCTGTATTCTTGAGTATTGGTGTTTTGAACTCACAAGGGCAGAGTCCCAAAACAGATGCTATATCAAAGACCATGTACTTCTACATTAAGGCATTTATAAGACCATACTCTAGACTGATTTGAACCAACAACTGGGATTACTATGAGCACATTCTGGTTTAATTCCAGTTATTCAATAACTCTTTTGTCTAAAAGTCATACTCAAAGATCTTAGATAAGTTGGTAGCCTGTTAAAAGTATCCAGAACTATGTACAATTAGAAGCATAGCTCTAGGGAACAATGCCAACTCTCTCAGGCACCCTAAACACACTACCGTTCTAAAACAAAATTAGACTTCTTTCCCTTTTATACCTTTCTGTGCCATTTGATTTTTTTCTCATTGTGTATGTTTATTCTTTTTAGAATTTAAAACTAAAGGACTATGCTGTTAACGTGTTATTAATAGCCACAGAAGAATCAAGATAATAATGTAGTCACATACTAATTACCTATACCAACTACCTGCATAGTTTAGGAGTTTAATTTCAGGCAGGACTATGGTGAGACCCACCCACCTGCTGAATCATCTCTTCAAATTTCTCCTTTTCGTATCTCTGGAGGGCTCTGTAATCTTCCACAGAGGTCACATCCAGCTTGTGCTTTGTTTTTGGCTTAGGTGGCTCAAATGGACATGTGAGAATTGCAATTTTAGCATCTTCAACTTTCTAAGAGGAAAAATAGACATTTTTTTATTTTGAGAAAGAGCCTTAAGCTGTTGCCCTGGGTAGAGTGCCGTAGCATCACAGCTCACAGCAACCTCAAACTCTAAGGCTTAAGCGATTCTCTTGCCTCAGCCTCCCAAGTAGCTGAGACTATAGGCGCTTGCCACAATGCCTGGTCATTTTTTGGTTGTAGTCATTGCTGTTTGGCAGGCCTGGCCTGGATTTGAATCTGCCAGCTCTGATGTACGTGGCTGGCGCCTTAGCTACCTGAGCTATAGGCGCCAAGAAAAACGGACTTTTTTTTTTTTTTGAGACAGAGCCTCAAGCTGTCACCCTGGACAGAGCGCCATGGCATCACAGCTCACAGCAACCTCCAACTCCTGGGCTCAAGTGAGTCTCCTGCCTCTGCCTTCTAAGTAGCTGGGACTACAGGCTTCTGCCACAACGCCTGGCCATTTTTTGGTTGCAGCCGTCGTTGTTTGGCGGGCCCGGGGGTTGGATTCGAACTCGCCAGCTCAGGTGTACATGGCTGGCGCCCCAGCCCGTTGAGC
Organism: Arctocebus calabarensis; assembly: GCA_963573935.1. Taxonomy (NCBI): domain Eukaryota; kingdom Metazoa; phylum Chordata; class Mammalia; order Primates; family Lorisidae; genus Arctocebus; species Arctocebus calabarensis. The sequence goes on along the minus strand of CAUYON010123212.1, from coordinate 21,416 downwards.
TATAGGGGCCAAGCCAAAAATAGACATTTTAATTGGTGGATTTAAGAGTTACAAAACTGTGTGAAGCTGTGAAAAGTAATGGCTTACTTTCGGCATCTGTGGGTGACTGAAATCCTTATCCACGATCACACCCTTAATAAGTTTTGTGTCCTCTAGTCTCCCGCCAACTTTGCCTTCTACTTTGATGAGCTCAAAGTCGACGTCTCTCCGCTTCATATCTGCCACAGTGAGGACAGCATTCACAGCAATCTCGGCCATCTGTCGGTGACAGCTGTTGACCCTGATGAAAACATCCCAGAACAGACTTTTCACATTCACTTCACAAACTACAACCAAAGTAGACTGTGTGAGACTCACAGATACTAATGATGTTCAGAGTCTATCAGAAAGCAAGTTGTAACACTCTGCATATTCAAGAGTTTGGAGCAGGGATTCTTAACTTGTGATCAATGGACTCTAAAGATGACCACAAACTGAGAGAGGAAAAATTACATTTTATTTTCTTGAATTCTAACTGAAATTTACTATTTTCATCCATTATGAATGTAAATAAGAGACCATAGCAGCATAGCAAGAACTAATATTTTTCTAAGATCCCATTACTTTTTAAGAATACTGTCACTATTGGGTGATGCCTTCAAACCCAGCCCCGGCCAAACTGCAACAAAAAATAGCTGGGCATTGTGGCGGGCACCTGTAGTCCCAGCTACTCAGGAGGCTGAGGCAAGAGAATTGCCTAAGCCCAGGAACTGGAGGGTGATAAAGTGAAACATTGTCTCTATAAAACCCCCCCCAAAACAAAAAACAAAATACAGTTATAGATGGGGGGGAATGTTACCTTTTTTGGAAGCTTTGAAACATTTGAATAAATTATTCAATGAATTTACTTTTGAGTCAGTAAGAACCATGGGGGAAACTTAACACTTGAAATATAGTGCCTTAAACTTAAGTCATCTAGAAAAGAAAACCATGAAACTAAAAATTTTGTTATCATCTCAAATAGATGACTTATAGAGTGCATTCGGCCATTTCAATTGATTTGAACATTTTCTGTAGTAAAGACCAACACATACTTGGGTTTTATAAAGACTTAGAAGTAGAACGGGGCCAACTTGTAAAGTGACAATAGGCTCGGCGCCTGTGGCTCAGTGGGCTAAGGTGCCAGGCATGCACACCTGAGCTGGCGGGTTCGAATCCAGCCCGGGCCCGCCAAACAACAATGATGGCTGCACCCCCTAAAAAATGGCCACGCGTTGTGGTGGGCGCCTGTAGTCCCAGTTACTTGGAGGCGGAGGCAAGAGACTCGCTTGAGCCCAGGAATTGGAGGTTGCTGTGAGCTGTGATGCCACAGCACTCTACCAAGGTGACAGCCTGAGGCTGTGTCTTAAAAAAAAATAAGCGACAATAAAATGAAATTTGTACATTTTGGTTAGGCGCGGTGGCTTACAACTGTAACCCTAACACTCTGGTAGGCCGAGGTGGGTAGACTGCTTGAATTCAGGAGTTCCAGACCAATCTGAGCAAGAGTGAGACCCTGTCTCTACTAAAAATAAGAAAAATTAGCTGGGTGTAGTGGGTGCCTATAGTCAGGGGGCAATAGCCATCAGTCAGCTCAAGAGTTTGAGGCTGCTCTGAGCTCTGATGCCATATCACTCTATTCAGAGTGACAGCGAGATTCTATCTGAAAAAAAATTTTTTTGAACATTTCAAGTAATGGTATTACCTTCCTTTTATAAGAAAATAGTGCTACACTTGTCACAGAGGCCACCTCTAGGGTAGTCATCTTTGCCTAGGAGCAAGTCTCAGCTAAGGTCTATAACCATAGGACATCTGGTCTCTGCTCTGACACAGGCTGCTGTGGCTATCTCCCAGCTGGGGAGAAGGTAACCCAGACAGTTTTGTGCATTTTCCATAACTACTCTAAGTTGAGACTACTCCTTTCTTTTTGTCCTAACTGCTACAGGCATACAAATGAAAACATCTCTCAAACTGATACCCACTTAAAAACACTGTGTGATAAACCACCTTATGTTACATTATAGCAACAGACCATAAGTCTTTTATCACTGTTCAAAATGAGTGTGCCCCTTGGCTGAGGTTTTTGAGAGGCAGTAGGAGGCAGGAACTGGGTCTTTGTGCCCTTAAGACTTGGCAATATGCCTGGCAAATAGTAGGTAATATGCAAGTGTTGAAAACACCCAATATAAGTGAAATTTAAGACCACTCCTCTTTACTACATTAAAATTTTATTTTATTTTGTTTTATTTTTTTTGAGACAGAGCCTCAAGCTGTCCCTCTGGGTAGAGAGCCATGGCATCACAACTCACAGCAACCTCCAATTCCTGGGCTCAAGCGAGTCTCTTGTCTCTGTCTCCCAAGTAGTTGGGACTACAGGCATCCGCCACAACGCCCGGCCATTTTTTTGGTTGCAGCCGTCATTGTTGTTTGGCAGGGCCGGGCTGGATTCGAACCTGCCAGCTCAGGTGTACGTAGCTGGCGCCTTAGCCTGTTGAGCTACAGGTGCCGAGCCACTACATTAAAATTTTAGATCAATAATTTCACTGCTGAATGAAAAGTGGACCCCCCCCTGCAACAAAATGGTCAAAAGAAGTCATGAAAATTCACACATAAGATTATATCTAGTTGATTATTTGCAGCTGATCCTGCTAAATTAATTATATATTTTACAAATATTATCAAGGGAATTTAACATACAAACCCGGAAATTCAGCTCTCAACTAAAATATAAGATGCATCTATTTATAACTATATTAAAACCAAAGCAAACCAAAATAACAGAAACTCATGAAATCAATATGAAACCACTTTAGGTAAATAGTCTTCTCTAACAATGCTTCATTCCATCTTATACCAAAACGTACACTTTGGAGCCCAGAGTGGTTTTTGCAGTCTGAATCAGGGGTTCAGTGTCCTTCACGTCAACAAGGACACTATCGCTGATCTTGTCCAGGTGCTCAATAGCAATTCGGGCAGCCTGCTCATAGCCGTCGGCTATTCTGATTGGGTGAATGCCTCGGTCTAGCAACTGCTCGGCTTCTTCCAACAAGGCACCAGCCAGGACTGCAAACAAGCCAAAAGATCAACAGCTTAGGAAAATGCTGAAACTTTTAGTATCATCAATGCAAATGTGATGCTACCTTGGAAATAAGGTTCCAGAATTAAGCTAGATGTAATCTTAGAAGCAGAGGAGCGTATTTTAAAAAGGGAGCCTCCTGCTTTTGTTCTAAGAGAGGTCTATTAGGTTTCCTTTAGTAGACAGCAGCATTCAACCCATAGTGAAGTAGAAAATGTAAGTAAAGAATGTAATATAGAAAGACTATTATTTTTAACATGGAAAAATCCACTATATTTTCCTGGTCTAGGGACTTCTCGTCAGTGAAATTCATCTCAGTGGTAAGATGATTTCAAAATTTACCCACACACATCTTCCCTTCCCCTTATTTTATTGCCACAAGGATGAGGTTTGTTTTTAAATCTGTGGGTCTCTAAGCACACCAAGACCAGTGCATGGTACAAGATGGTATCGAACAAGTATCCATTGAATCAAAGAAATAAAACTTCAACTGCAGAAAAGATAACCCTAAAGATCAGCTTTTTATCCCAAAACATTTCAAACCTTCAAAAAAAAAAGTGCAAGAACAGGATACAATGAGCACCAGTTTACTTTTTTTTTTTTTGAGGCAGAGCCTCGAGCTGTCACCCTGGATAGAGTGCCATGGCATCACAGCTTACAGCAACCTCCAATTCCTGGGCTCGAGCGAGTCTCCTGCCTCTGCCTCCCAAGTAGCTGGGACCACAGGCGCCCACCACAACGCCTGGCTATTTTTTTGGTTGCAGGTGTCATTGTTGTTCGGCGGGCCCGGGCTGGATTCGAACCCGGCAGCTCAGCCACAGGTGCCGAGCCGCACCAGTTTACTTCTGAACACTTTGTCATGTGTTTGCTACATGTGCATACTCTTCTATTTGAGAATTCGTTGTAGGAATCATGATCTATTACCCACAAGTATTTACATACAGCTGAGAAAACGTGTCTGCAATCTAGTTTAATTATTACACCCAGAAAACTCAACATTGACTCTACAATGTCATACATAATCCATAATCCAATTCCTCCCCTTGTCCCAAACATCCCTTACAGCTTAAATAAACAAACAAAACCAAGTTAGCATCCAATTTATTGTTACATGTTACAGTTGGTTGTCATTTCTCATTGTCTAATTACCCCCAACCTCCTTTCTGTGCTTTTTCAAGACTATCAGTTTTGAAGAGTTTGGACCACTTGTCTTGCAGCATGCTCTATAAATCTTGGTTTGTCTGCTCCTCATGCTGATTCAAAGTCAACATCCTCCCAGCTATGCTAGTCCTGTGATCTTAAGCAACACCTCTTAAATGAGAAAGGATTATTTTGCCTGTGCTTACCAACCACTCCTGTGGTTCCATCGCCTATTTCGTCATCTTGTGATTTGGACAGTTCAACCATCAGCTTGGCAATCTGATGATCAACATCCATCATGCTTAAAATGGTGGCACCATCATTAGTTACAGTCACATCACCATCCTTGTCCACCATCATCTTATCAAGTCCTAAAAGACAACAGTTTAGAAGGCTTTCAGGGAAAAAAAAATTCGGGCGAACTACAAAAAAGGTTTGATTTCGTTTCTTTTCTTTTTTTTGTTTTATAAGGCAGCTGTGCTGAGAATGACCCTGAGTGGTTGGTGCGCTAAGACTTGCACTGCCTGTGTAACTAGAGGAGCTGACAGACGATGCCCTGGCGAGATTCACCTCTTGGCGGGTTTTAACAGTGAGAAATGGAGGGATGTCTATGTGTGCAGCACTCTTTGCCCAAGACCTGGGGGCTTGCCCCTAGGTAGAAGAACAAGGAACCAGTCCCCCATGAGTAGCCTAGGAAATAAGACTTCAGCATGACCTGGTTTGATTTCTTGACCTTGCTCTTAACCTATGCAATTTATTATAAATAAATAATTCAATAAATAAAAGACTATCTGCATGAAGAGATTTTTAGATCAGCTAATGTAAACGCAACAAATTATGATGCATTACTAAATGCAGTATTAATCCCGAAAGGCAACAGTTGTGATTTGGAAAATGCTAAAGAAATGATGTTATGTGGGCTCTGCAACTATAGCTCAAGAGGCTAAGGCACCAGCCATACACCACAGCTGGCAGGTTTGAATCCAGCCCGGGCCTGCCAAACAACCATGACAACTACAACCAAAACATAGCCACATGTTGTGGAGGGCGGCCTGTAGTCCCAGCTACATGGGTCAAGGCTGAGGCAAGAGAATCGCTTAAGCCCAGGAGTTGGAGGTTACTATGAGCTATGATGCCACAACACTCTACCCAGGGTGACAGCTTGAGGCTCTGTCTCAACAAAAACAAACAAACAAACAAAAAAAAACAGATGTTATGTGGAAAAAAAGACCTCACTTCATTCGATATGTAATTATGTATGTATAATTTTTTTTTTTTGAGACAGGATCTCACTATTTCACCCTTGGTAGCGTGCTGTGGCACCACAACTCACACCAACCTCAAATTCTTAGGCTTAAACGATTCTCTTGCCTCAGCCTCCCAGGTAACTGGGACTACAGGTGCCTGCCACAATGTCTGGCTATTTTTTTATTGCAGTTCTCGTTGTTTAGTTGGCTAGGGCCAGGTTCAAACACGCCAACCTTGGTACATGTGGCTGGCACTGTAACCACTATACTATAGGCACCAAGCCACATATATGTGTAATTTTACATCATATATGTAATGACAATGTTTAAGAATCTGGAGTACGCCACAAAATTTTAGCTTATTAGGTTCTACTTCCCAATTCCTTATCTTTCTGTGGAGGGCGTCTATCAACTATTCTATGCTTTAAAACTTTTGTTAAAAAAACACAGAATGTTTGACTCTTACCATTTGGTCCAAGTGATGTTCTCATTGTATTTGCTACAGCCTTTGCTGCCATTATATGAGACTACATGAAATAAACAGAAAAAGCAAATATTAAGTCATACACGTAATTTTAATAGTATACGTGATGTTTACAAAAATTCACTTATGACATCTTTTATTCTTTAAAAGCTTCTAAACTTAAGAAACAATAAACAGGTCTAAATTTAAGTATGATAATATTTATGATTACTAGTGTTAACAGGCCAGTGCTTTGTATTACGTCATGTAGCCCTCAACACATCAACAAAACATGTTCTTTCTTTTTTTGTTTTTGGATATAGTCTTTTTCTGTTGCCTTGGGTAGAGTGCCAAGGCATAACCACAGCTTATAGCAACCTCGAATGCTTGGGCTCCAGCGATCCCCTTGCCCCAGTCTCCCCAGTAGCTGGGAATACAGGTGCCCACCACAATGCCTGGTTAGTTTGTTTATTTATTTATTTATTTGTAGAGATAGAGTCTCACTTTATCGCCCTGGGTAGAGTGCTGTGGCGTCACACTGCTCGCAGCAACCTCCAGCTCTTGGGCTTAAGCGATTCTCTTGCCTCAGCCTCCCGAGTAGCTGGGACTACAGGCGCCCGCCACAGCGCCCGGCTATTTTTTTTTTGTTTAGCTGTTCGGCCGAGGCCGAGCTTGAACCCACCACCATATGGGGCCGGCGCCCTACTCGCTGAGCCACAGGAGCTGCCCGTAGTTTTTTTATTTTTAGTAGAGATGGGATCTTGCTCTTGCTCAGAATAGTCTGGAACTCCTGAGCTCAAGCAATCCACCAGTCCCCAGAGTGCCAGGATTACAGGTGTGAGCCACTGTGCCTGGCCGATGGTCCTTTTAGCACCCCATTTCACAGTTGAGAGCAAGAATAGTATGATATTGATCTGACAGTTCTCAGAGGACCACTTTGTAACAGTCATCCCTTGGTATCCATGGGGAATTGGTTCTAGGAATCCCTGAAGATATCAAAATCTGCAGATGCTGAAAAGTCTCTTGTATTCTGTCCTTTATACCTATGGCTTTTGGATCCACAGATATGGAGCTCAACAGTAAACATATACCATCTTCAAGTATCACACCATGGTTTCTTGCAAGAACATACTCTTCCCATAAGTGGGAAGTCATCCTTGCCTGTCAAAAGAGTTTTTATGAAAGAAGGCAAGTCCTTCGTGTTGCCCGTAGCTCAGTGGTAGTGTGCTGACCACATACGCTGAGGCTGGCGGGTTCAAACCCGGCCCGGGCCAGCTAAACAACGATGACTGCAACAACAAAAAAAAAACAGCCGTGCGTTGGGGTGAGCGCCTATAGTCCCAGTTACTAGGGAGGGTGAGGCAAGAGAAACGCTTAAGCCCAAGAGTTGGAGGTTGCTGTGAGCTATGATGTCATTGGCAATCTGAGGGCAACATAGTTAGACTCTGCCTAAAAAAGAAAAAAAGAAAAAGAAGGAAAGTTCTGAAAAGTAGCTAAGAATTTAGTAGTGATTCTGTGTGGACATACACGATCAGGTGGATTGCTCTTTATTAACCTGATTGTTCTCTTGCCCTAAAAAGCTTCTTCCTTCCAGCTGAAATTCCAATAATTTTACCTACAGATCAAAGGGAACAATTGGTTCCTTAAAGGAAGGTAAGCAGCTATCACAGATATTGGAATAAGTTACCTGGTATATTTTTCTTTCTTTGAAACCTGGGTAGAGCACTGTGGCATCAGAGCTCACAGCAATCTCAAACTCTTGGACTCAAGTGATCTTCTTGCCTCAGCCTCCCAAGTAGCTGGGACTGTAGGCGCCTGCCACCTAGCTTTTCCTTTTTTTTTTTTTTAGAGGAGACAGGGTCTTGTTCAGGCTGGTCTCAAACTCCTGAGGTCATGTGATCTACCTGTATTAGCCTCTCACCTAATATTATTTTCTTACCACATCTAACTACTAACCTGATTGACAAATGTAAATTGTTTTTTTTAAGGAGGAAAGAAGAGGTAGAAAGGAAAGGAGGGAGGAAATCTGGCAAATAGGAGAAAGGCCAAAATATAATTTGCCTTGGTGCTTAGAAAAGTGGTCCTGTATGTCTCCAGACAGAAGAGTCTACACCTGTGGTTCTCAACCTTCCTAATGTGGTGGCCTTTTAATACCGTTCCTGTGGGTTGTGACCCACAGGTTAAGAACTGCTGGTCTATGGCTTGGCGCCTGTGGCTCAATGGGCTAAGGCACCAGCCACGTACACCTTAGTTGGTGGGTTCGAATCTAGCCCGGGTCTCCCAAACAACAATGATGGCTGCAACCAAAAAATGGCCAGGCGCTGTGGCAGGCGCCTGTAGTCCCAGCTACTTGGGAGGTGGAGGCAAGAGACTCGCTTGAGACCAGGAATTGGAGGTTGCTGTGAGCTGTGACGCCACAGCACTCTATCCAGGGTGACAGCTTGAGGTTCTGTCTCAAAAAATAAAAAATAAAAAAAAAATAGCCAGGCATTGTGGCAGGCACCTGTGGTTCCAGCTACTTGGGAGGCTGAGGCAAGAGAATTGCTTGAGCTCAAGAGTTTGAGGTTCCTGAGCAAATCTCAAATGCCATAATGCCATGATGCCATGGCACTCTACCAAGGGCAAAAGTGAGACTCCAAAAAAAAAAAAAGAACCGCTGGTCTAGATGTTAAGGCATCAGGCATCATGGTTCAGTTACATTATGAACTAAACAGAATTTTGTTGGCTGGCCTGTGAAATTAAGCCTGTTTTGTTTGGGGTTATATAAACGCTTAGAACACAACTCCCTCCTAAGCCAAGTGCTGCTTGCATTGGAACACAATTTTTTTTGGTAGGAAAGGGTTGCTATGTTGCCCAGAATGGTCTCAAACTCCTGGCCTCAAGTGATCCTTCAGTCTTGCCCTTTCAAAGAGCTGGGATTACAGGTGTGAGCTGCCACACCTAGCCCTCCTTGCAATTTTAAGGCAAAATATGGCTAGGCATATAATACCTTTTTTACTGTTGGCTTGTTTTTTTTATGTATTTTGGTTTTACCTCTTTTAGTTGGAAGTTTTATGAGGTCAGGACCAAGTACCTACCCCAAACTTCTGAGCCTCAATACTCAAAGCATGCTCAGCCAGAGCAGCCAATTCTTGAAGAGTATTAAATACTCATGTTCCCATCCAAATGGGCCCTTGGCCTAACAACATTTGAACGGGTTAATCTGCAGAGTAGTTTTGGGAACTCAGGGAATGCTAGTTACAACAATCTTCCTAGGGAACATCCTATTCCCCCATCTTAAATTTAGGCCAATAACATCAAAGCACTGAAGCTAACCAAAGTTTGAAGACATCCTATTTACCCACATAAGTAGGCCCATTATTTCCTCCAAATGTAGTTTCATTTCTATTTTTGCCATCACCAACCTAACACAGATTCAAAGTAGCCTACTGAATTCTAGGATCTCTTATCTCACCTCTCATTCCACATTACTTAAACACATTGCTTACCAGTCCCAAAGGCTTAACAATTCCCCAGCACCTCAATAGTCAAGCTCCAAAGCTGTAGTTTTTTCTTCAATGCCCTTGGTGATATTAATACACAGCTTCCTTCAATGTTTAGTTCCCCAAACATGTCTTTTGATCCCTAATATACTTATGTACATAGGCACTCCACCCATCAAAATGCTGTTTGTTCAAAGCTGTGCTAATGCTTGTGTTTGGGGAAGACTTCTGAGGCCTCCTACCTGACAGGTTACAAAATGCACAAAATTCATTAGGTCTATAAAAATACCAGTAATCCTTAAAATATACTTTGAATGATATGTCTGTATAATGGAATTTTTAAAAGATAACAGTTATAGATAAATGGTTCTTAACAAGGGGCAATTTTGTCACCCAGGAGACACAACTGAGGAGAGTGGTATTACTGACACGTAGTAGGTAGAGGCCAAAGATAATGCTAACATCCTACACAGGGCAGGCGCCCAAAACAAAGGATGATCTGGCCCTAAATGTCAGTAATGTCAAGGCTGAGAATGCTGTTTTAGACCACTGGCTTTGATTTAGAGAGAGGTGAGCTTGAATCATGGCACTGTTCTTTGGCAGCTATGTGACCCTAGGCAATTTCTCAACAGCTCTGGGACCAAGTTTCAAATTCTGTAAAATAATATCCTCTGAAGTGAGGATTACATGCAAAAATATATGTAGGTAGAACAAAACTGCTGGTGCAAAATAATCTGCACCTTTAATTACATTATTGTGTTTGGTGTGTATACTGGATGTTTGCTGTACTTTCTCTGCAGGCCTCTTGGAGTGAAAATTATTGAATATGCGATACAAGCAGCTTGAAACTTTTTTCTATGAAAAAAACAAATACTGAGTATGCACTATGGCTCAAGCACTGTGTAACCACTAACTTCTCCATTTTATACTTGTCATCCTCAGCTGACAGGTGTCTTATCACCTCCACTGGAAAACAGGGCATAGAGTGGTGTGCACAAGGCGTAACTTATCCTAAGTTAAACAGTTGGGGGAGAATCATCTTTTTAAGTCTGTGTAAGCAAAACTTCAAGACTCTAAATAAACAGGGACACCTCAGAGTTTGGGGCATGAAAGTCATACACAAAAACATTATGGAATGACTTACAAGTGTGTCCAACCTGGGGCCCACGGGCCACATGCTGATTTTGTGAGGACTTTTTTGTTGTTTATCTTTGATGTTAGATAATCACAGTAAGTACACACCAACTTTCTTTTGCCAGTCAGCTTTCATTAATTAGTGTGTGTGTATTCACTGTGTAGCCACAGACAACTCTTACTCGTCCAACGTTGGGCAGAGAAAAAAGGCGGCTGGACATGTCCCAGTAAATGCTCAAACCCTCTTGATGGTTCTCCGCCCCACACCATCACCTCTTGATTCCCAAGCTAGGAATTCAAGAACTCCCACTTTCGAGAAGTATTCTAACTTCAAGCAGTCTGCGGTCCATTGAAACCGAGTCCCTCTTCCACCCTACAACTTTCTCTGCCTCCTCTCCCTACAATGCTCGCTGGCTCTCCAACTCTCACCCCGTCCCTGATCCGAACGCCATCAGGCTCTATCAAACGTGTGCGGGGCCGCCCTTTCCCTAACTGGTCATTTTGACCATACACTGCCTCGTATTACCGCTTTGTACGTCCGTTTTTCAATCTTACGACAGTTTCCCCCTTCTTTTAATTAAGGGTGTATGTTTGTCTTTACAGCACCGCATCCCGTAAAGACCACTCCAAAACGAAATGCCTCGTAAATGACCGAAGCTTTACGAGCGAGAACGACGACAAAAGCACTGCCGCAGGTCACCGGCTGAAGGTTCGCGAGCAGAGGCCTAACCGAGAGGGGCCCCGAGCACCTCCCCGCACGTTGTGCCGGGAACCCGGCCGGGTGCGGAGGTCCCGCTGGGCTGGACGCGCCGGCGGGCAGCCCCACCCAACCTCGGACAGCGCCCGCGGCCCGCCGCAAGCCCGCGTTCGAAGGCGTGCACGCCAGCTCGCCCGAGCTCAGAGAGCGGGGTGCGTGACGGCCGGCCGGAGGGACACCCGGGAAAGAAGATTCTCGCCCTTTCCGGGGAGCACATGGCACAACCGCTGCTAAGCCCGCGCAGGCGCAGAGCCACTGACACCGCCGTTTTCCCTCACTTCACCGCGAGTGTGTCCCGGTCCCGTTACCTTGAGGGCCTCCAGGCCCATAAGACGGGACTTGCGGTCCTGATCCTTGATGATGAGGAAAGGGCGCCCATATTCATCGAAGGCGAGAGTCCCCACGGACGCCATGGTGCAGCAGCCGCACGAACTACTTCCTCACAACCGGCGGAGACCACGCCGGAACCGAGGACTCGCCTTCCTGTTGCGGAAGGGGTGGGTGGGTCAACAGCTAGCGCATGCGCAATACGCAGGGTGTGAGACTTGTTTTTCAACCGAGACTAATTTCACGCTAGATAGTACCTTCTGGAATCAGCGGCCTTTGGGAACTTCTACCATTCAAGAAGCCATAGGGGGGGAAGGTTGAAAACACTAATGAGAAGTTTTGGAACCAACAAGTCAAAAGCAGATTGAGTTTAGTCATTTTTCTTAAAACTGTACAATCGAGAGTATTTGAACAGTAGATGCTAGGGAGGAGCTCATTTACTTACAGCATTATTTCCTCTCTTCTTCTCCCCCCGGGCTGCGGGAAGATGGTAGAATCCACTTCTTAAAAAAAAAAAACACCAACCCCAGGAAAACCTTGTGGGAAATCTCGCGATGGAGGGAGGAGGAGGTGAGGCCGGCGTGGCACGGCGGGCTGCTGCGGGCGCGACGTGGGGCTCGCGGTGAGCCGAGGTCGCCGCCGCGGAGCCCGCGTCAGATGCGGGCGGGAGTGGGAGCCCAGCTGGCAGCCTCGCGGGCTCGCGGCCGGGCGTCAGGTGCAGCGGGCGTCCGGCCGCCACTCCCCGCGCTGCTGAGCCCCTCCGCGTCGTGGGCTCCCGGGGCGGTTGCTGGCTCCCGTCTGCGTCTGCCAGGGCTATTTTGAGTGCCATAGGGCGACGTCTCCGTCGCTAGCCCGGTCTTTGGGGGTCTTGGAGTCACACTGCTCGTTTGGAATCGCAGCTCTGCCACTTTGACTGGCTGTCTTTCTGCCGTGATGTTTCCCTGTCTGCAAAAGTGGCTGTAATAACCGGAGCACCCGCCGTACAGGGTTCCTATAAGGCTTCAGAGAGAACGGTGCCTAGATCTTAACAAGCTGTGTTTTAAGAGTTTGTTAAATACATCCCCATTTTGGTCAAATGATCCAGTAAGTTGTCCAAGGTTAGGTACAGGTAGTAAGAGATAAAGTTGCACAGCCTGGTGCTGCGAGTCCCACTCATTTAGGTCTGTGTGCCTCAGAAAGCTTTCTGGGCACCTGTAACTAGTGAGTGTCCTGTTCTCTAATTCCGTATGCTGTTCTTCAAAGAACACGAACTAATGATTTTATAGGTTTAGACTTAGTTGTGGATTTCTAGCCTCTTCACCCCTACTGCCATAAGACAGGGACTTACCCTGTTTGTGTTATTCCATCCTTTATTAGGTACTCAATAAATGCTGCTTCGAAGTCAAGAACAGAGCTTTGGAAGAAATTACCAGGTAAATCCAATATGACTACATTGTTAGCTCAGCCCAGTAAAAAATGTACCCATTTTTATCGGTGAAAACAGTCCGTCAACATACAAGACTTTTTACCAATTATTTTAATTAAACGTCACAAGTCGAGTCACAAGACTATTTAATGGATTTCCATCAGGTGTGGTTTTTGGAACAGTTCTATTAAATAAGAGCTTCGGTGGCCACTGGCTGTTGGTGATCAGTTAACCTCAGCTAATGCTTGGCCCACTTAAACACCTTAGGCTCAGAGTGATGCTACAGAGACGTTGGAAATTTTATAGTCAGGTCTCATTTCACTTTTGCTTTGCCGATTTAATGTTTCCTTGTTCAAAATGGTGGCTTCTCCAATCCATTTGTCTCATTGAATTGCTGTGCAAAATAGAAGATGTCAGGAGTCATCCTCTGATAGTTTATTTCCTGTCAAAACTCGGGTGGGCAGGTGGATTTTTTCTAAAATTAATAGCAGATATATATCAAAAGGACTTAAATGACATCAGACTAGGACAAGAAAGGCTTCATAAGGGACAGAAGAATCCCTGTTAAGGGACATACATATATGCTATAATTATTAAACTATATGCATGTGCAAGTGCACAGCTCTTGAGTATTGTGGAGTTCAAATATAAACCCTACCTTTAAACACATGGCTGGTCATAATTCTAGACAGGACCTTTCTTTCTGCCTGGCCTTTTTCCTTTGGCTTAAACTTGGATAAGAGACCTGTATACCTTTTTGTACATGTTTAGGCACTGTCTACTTTCAGCTGTTCCAAACATGTCACTGAAAATCATTGAAGTTTTTAACCCATTATCAGAAGTTAATAACCAGGCAGAGCCTGGAGACAGAAGTTATCCTCACCCTGTCCTTTTAAGAAGGGACTTCTAGGCGTGGAACAAACATGGCCTGTGGCCACTGCAGCTCTTAATTAAGAGAAAGGCTAGTTGTTCTGAAGAGCACACTTGATAGAAAGCTCTTGCTGTTTATTTACATCAAATAGTATTGTGACTAGTTCAATTAAAAGAATTTGTAGAAAGTTGATTTTAGTTTTGAATGTTGAGGGGCTGTGTTTTCACTGTTAAAAATGGATACTTTTTTTGCTGGGTGGAGCTAACAATGTAGTCACATTGGATTTACATGGTTACTTCTTCCAAAGTTCAGGCAGCGGACATGGATCTTGTTTACAGTACAAATATTTGTGAGGTGGAAAGATCTGGATACAAATTTAGAAAGTTTAATGGTTTCTTTAAGGGACATACTGCTGGTGTTGCTTTCTTAAAAATACAAACATTGTGGTGGGTTTCCTCAGAGACTTTCATGGCATTACATGTAGAATAAAACATACACTCAGTCAGGTATTCTAAGAGCTTTCTGTTTATCTCTTAACTCTGTTCTCAGGAAAGGCTTTCTTCACCTACCATGCCTTGGGTCCAAGGCTTCCTCCTTTTGCCTCCATTTCAAATTCTGTCTCTCTGCCAGTACCATATTGCTCCCATCATTGATATCAATCTCATATCTTGGTACGAGAGGTAATGAAGAGGTAATAAATGTGGTATATCCGAATCAGCTGCCCCATGTTCCCACAGTATTTTGTTCGTGTTACAGCATCTCTGACAACTAGCTTGTGTTTGCTTCAACTAGACCCACCACTTCACAGGCTTGGTGGTTAATTGAAGGGTACTTGTATACACAGGTGAGATTGAATTTGGATCATCTGTCTCCTGTTTATTTACTAACACAGTGAATGAGTAGGTAATAAAATGTCTATCCATGTAATGGAATATTTTTTAGACATAAGAAGGATTAAAGTACTGGGGCAGCTCCTGTGGCTCATCGAGTAGGGTGCTGGCCCCATATACCATAGGTGGTGAGTTCAAACCTGGCCTCAGCCGAACCGCAAAACAGAAAAATAGCCAGGTGTTGTGTCGTGTGCCTGTAGTCCCAGCTACTCGGGAGGCTGAGGCAAGAGAATTGCCTAAGCCCAAGAGTTGGAGGTTGCTGTGACCTGTGATGCAACGGCACTCTACCCAGGGTGACAGCTTGAGACTCTGTCTCAAAAAAAAAAAAGGATTAATGTACTGATAGTAGGTGCAGCATGAATAAATCTTAAGATGTGCTCAGTGAAAGAAGACAGTCATAGAACAATACTAGCTACTACAGGATTCTGCTGCTGTAGGCCCAGAATAGGAGGTTTTATGGAGATAAGTAGATTAGTGGTGGAGGGGGGATGGGGTTTCTATTTGAGGGGACTCCCAACTTGCAAAAACTCACTGAATTGCATATGTTAAATGGGTAAATTACATGTGTATGAATTATATCTCAATAAAGCTGTTAAAAATTTAGCCCTTCCCTTGAAATAATGGTAACAAGAATAATAATAGCAATTAGTTAATAGTTAATCACAGTCTTTCAGGCCTGTGCTAAGTGCTTTGTGTGTTTTGCTTTTTCTGTGAACTTCCGTAAAGAGCTTTACATGTACCTGTACTTTATTTTTATTTTTATTTTTTGAGACAGAGTCTCAAGCTGTCACCCTGTAGAGTGCTGTGGCATCACAGCTCACAGCAACCTCCAACTCCTGGGCTCAAGCAATTCTCCTGGGACTACAGGCGCCCAACACAATGCCTGGCTATTTTTTGATTGCAGCCATCATTGTGGTTTGGCAGGCCTGGGCTGGATTCAAACCCGCCAGCTCAGGTGTATGTGGCTGGTACCTTAGCCCCTTGAGCCACAGGCACTGCCCTGTACCTGTACTTTTAACTGTTCTAACAATACTATGAGGACAGTATTACTGTTGCATTTTTTTTTTTAAGTTTTGAGTCGTTTAAAAAAAAATAATTTCTAAATCCTACTAGTGAGATAAATTGCGAGACTTCAGAACTGTGTGACTCAATTCCTCTTAACTACTGTATTGTACAAATGGAATGCCCACAGGATAGTTTTATACAAGGCATGAGAAATGTGCCTTGACTTTTCCTAAATGTAGGCCTGCTACCATAGCGTATCCGGGCATAGCTATCTGTCATTTTATTGCCCTTTGCTTTATTGCACTTCACAGAGAGTACATTTTCTATTGGCACCATGTTTTAACAGCATGAGGTCACTTCATGTCTCTGTGTGACATTTTGGTAATTCTTGCAATATTTTAATACTTTATCATCATTATATCTGTTATGGTGATCAGTGATCTTTGATGTGACTATTGTAATTGTTTTGGGATACCACAAGCTAACTGTATAAGGCGATAAACTTGATAACAGTCTGCTCTGCTGACTAGTTCCCTCTTTCCCTTCCTGTGGCCTCCCTATTCCCTGAGAGGCAATAACACTGCAGCTAAGACAATAATTGTACAGTGGTCTTTCATTTTAAATCAAAAGCTGGAAATAAGGCTCGCCTGTGGCTCAACAGGCTAAGGCGCTGGACATGTACACCTGAGCTGGCAGGTTCAAATCCACCCTGGACCCGCCAAACAACAATGATGGCTGCAACCAAAAAATGACTGGGCGTTCTGGCGGGCGCCTGTAATCCCAGTGACTTGGGAGGCAGAGGCAGGAGACTCGCTTGAGTCCAGGATTTGGTGGTTGCTGTGTGCTGTGATGCTACGGCACTCTATCCAGGGTAACAGCTTTTGGCTCTGTCTCAAAAAAAAAAAAAAAACTGGAAACGATTAAGTTTAGTGAGGAAAGTGTGTCAAAAGCTAAGATAGGCTGAAAACTTGCACCAAACAGTTAGCCAAGGTATGAATGCAAAGGAAAAGTTCTTGAAGTAAATTAAAAGTGCTACTCCAGTGAACACATAAATTGCTTGAGCCCAGGAGTTGGAGTTTGCTGTGAGCTGTGATGCGATGGCACTCTACCTAGGGTGACAGCTTGAGACTCTGTCTCCAAAAAAAAAAAAAAAACAGCCTATGGGGAAAGTTTAAGTGGTCTGGACAGAATGTCAGACTAGTCACAATATACCCATAAGCCAAAGCCTAATCCAGAGTGAGGTCCTGACATTCTTCAGTTCTGTGTAGTCCAAGAAAAGTGAGGAGGGTGCAGAAGGAAAGTTGGAAGCACGTGGAAGTTGGTTTATGAGATTTAAGGAATGACACTATCTCTGTAACATAAAAGTGCAAGGTGAAGCCACAAGTGCTGATGGAGAAACTGCAGCAAATTATCCAGAAGATCTAGCTAAGATCAATGATGAAGGAACAGCAGATCTTCAGTGTGAATGGAACAGCCGTCTATTGGAAGAAGATGCCATCTGGGACTTCCATAGTTTGGGAGAAGTCCATGTCTAGCTTCTTTGTTATTCGGGGCTAATGGAACTGATGTCTTTTAGTTGAATCCAGTGCTCATTTACCATTCTGAGAATCCTAGAGACCTTAAAAATTACGCGAAGTCTACTCTGCCTGTCATCTATAAATGGAATGAGAAGCCTGGAAGACAGGACATCTGTTTATAGCATGGTTTGCTAAATAGGTAAAGCTCACTGTTGGGATTTACTTAGCAATAAAGAGTTCTTTCAAAATATGTGTGCTCATAATTCACCTAGTCACCCAGGAGCTCTGAGGAAGACGTAGAAGGATTTAGTCTGTAGCCCATGGATCAAAGAGTAATTTTGATTTTCAAATCTGGTTATTTAAGAAATACATTTCTTAAGGCTATAGCTACCACAGATAGTATTCCTTTGATGGTTCTGGGCAAAGTATGTTGAAAATCTTCTGGAAAGTATTCACTATTCTAGATGCCATTAAGAACACTCATGATTCATGGGAGGAGGTCAAAATGTCAAAATTAACAGGGTTTGGAAGAAGTTGATGGATGACTTTGGCAGATTAAAGGCTTCAGTGGAGGAAGTCAGTGCAGATAATGGTGGAAATAACAAGAATTAGAATTAAAAGTGGCACCTGAAGATGTAATGGAAATGCTGCCATCTTGGGGTAAAACCTCAATGGATGGGGAATTGCTTTTTATGGATGAGTAAAGGAAGTGGTTTCTTGAGGAATCTACTCCTGGTAAAGATGCTGTGAATGTAGTGGAAATGACAACAAAAGATTTAGAATATTACAGAAACTTAGTTAACAAAGTAGTGAGAGGGTTGGAGAAGATTCAGTCCAATTTTGAAAGAAGTTCTATTGTGAGTAAAATGCCATGGAACAGCACTGCAGAGTACAGGAAAATCTTTCATGAAAAACAGTCAGTCAGTGCAGTAACCTTCATTGTTATTTTATTTTATGAAATTACCACAGTCACCCCAGCCTTCAATAACCACTGCCCTGCTTGGTCAGCAGCCATCACTATTGAGGCAGGGCCCTAAGCAGTGAGAAGGTTGGGACTCACCAGAGGCTCAGATGATTGTTAGCATTTTTCAGCAATAAGATGTTTTAAAATTAAAGGTATGTACATTGTTTTTTTAGACAATGCTATTGCAAACTTAATGGACTACAGTATAGTGTAGGTGTAACTTTTATATGCACTGGGAAACCAAAATGTGTGTGGCTTGTTTTTTGTGATATTCCCTTTATTGCAGTGGTCTGGAACCAAACCTGAGAGAAGTACAAGGTAGCCCGTCATTTTCCCTGTACAATGCCCAGGGTATCACTGGAATTATGTAAAGCTTTTGCTTTCTATCAAACACTATCAGCTTTGTCCTATTTCACCTTTCTCACTAGCACCAGTAGCACTCGCCCCACCAGAGTTGGTTTTCTGCTATGAAACCAGTTTTAAAACTCACTTTAAGGGGTCTCAGGAATCAAGAAGAGCAGAGCCATCCTGAGGGGAGGATGTTGGTGGTTGGCCAGCTGCCTTGGAGTATGACCACTGTGGGGTGCCAGCCTGCCAGCCTGGTGTTTATGGTGTGGCAGGCAGAATAACGGCCCCTCAAAGATTTCCACATTCTAATCCCTCTAATCATGTAGATGTAGATGTGATTACGGATCTGGAGATGGGAGATTATTTTGGGTTATCTAGGTGAGTCCAATGTCATTGCAAGGGTGTCCCCATAAAGAAAGAAAGGCAGGAAAGTGAGGTGAGGAGTGTCCTTAAAGAGCAGAGAGATGTTGGTGTGATGTGTGGTCAAAATCCAAGGAAGCTGGAAAAGACAAGGATATCAGTCCTTCCCTGGAGCCTCCAGGACCATGGCCCTGCCAGCCACTTCAGACTGACCTCTAGAATTGTATGGTGATAGATGTGTGTTAAGTCACTGAGTTTGTGGTAATTTCTTTTTCTTTCTTTTTTTGCAGTTTTTGGCTGGGACTGGGTTTGAACCCACCACCTCCAGCATATGGGGCTGGCGCCCTACTCCTTTGAGCCACAGGCGCCGCCCTGTGGTCATTTCTTATAGCAGTCACAGGAAACCTTTAACTGTGTGCAGCCCTATGCTGTGTGCTCTACCTGCATTGCTTGTTTTGGTCTCTCAGCAACCCTGTGAGTCCCACTTTTGCAGAGGAGGAAGTCCCGGGTGAACAAGGAGAAGGGATTTTGGTCACACTGTTAGTAAGGTGGCCGAGTTGGAGCCTTGCTCATACTTCCTGTGCTGGGTTCACCATTAATCAATTTCAACATCAATTTTAAATCAATATCAGTTTCAGAAACTTGCGATCCCATTAAGAAAGCATTTTAAAGGATAAAGCTCAAGAGGAAGATATTTAAGGTACCACTCATTTCTTTGTACTCAGTGATTAGAGTTTGTTTGCTTTATTCCATACTTATAGTAGTATTGAAACAATTATTTTATTATTATTATTTTTTGATCTGCCTTAAAAATCTCTGTATCAACCTAAGTAAGAGTAAGTCCCATCTTTACCTAAAACAGAAAGTGATTAGCCAAGCTTGGTGGCAGGCATCTGTAGTCCCAGCTCCTCTGGAGGCTGAGGCGGGAGGATCCCTTGAGCGCAGTTTGAGGCTGCTGTGAGCTATGATGCCACTATACTCAGGGGAAGGGAGTGAGACACTTAAAAAAACAAAAGTCTCTTTATTACCATACCTTTTTTTTCCCCACAAAGGGAATTATAGTAGGTTAATCTTTTATTCTGATGTTGCTTGAATAAGAGTAAATTAAAATAAACACAAAAATGCCTTAGTGAATCAGTCAAGGGGTTCCGCTAAGTCTGCATTGCTGTTCTTTCTCTTTTGTGTGGATAGCTCTTTGAGGGTCTCTATCTCTAAAAGACTGAACTTGGGGGTTAGTACCACACTGTCATAATGAAATTCTTCATCAAGTGAGAAGGGTTGAACTTCATCTCCAAGCATCTCTTCCATCTGCCTGTCCGCTCCTTTTACGGTGGACCCTGGCTTCCCTTCACCAGTGAGTGGCCGGTCCACAGAAGGATGATAGGACAGGGTGTGGGTGCTGATACTCTGTTCCGCTTCTCCCGGCAGCAGCATATCCTTGCTCATTTGGAACTGAATCTCTTCATCCATGTCCAAATCTTGTCCACCTTCACTTTTCCTACCCGATTCAGATCACCTTGTAAGAAACTACCAACTTTTTGACCTTCATCCACCACTATCTGAACATTGTGATGAAGTATAAGGAAAGATAGTTTTATTTCTAAGATGGTGGTCATTTGGTTCGATTTTATGAGTAGATTTTGTTGAGGTAAATATTTTTTCTGAAGAATCAGTTCTGAATGTTCCACTTTTGGTCACATTATCCTCTTTTGAAAGATGAGTAAAAGTGCTCAGAAATTCTTCATATGTTTACTCATGACAATTAACAAACTTATCCAGGTCTTCTTCAATTAATCTATCTTTATCCATCATCTCCAATCCTGACACTGGGGCAGGCGTTCCTATTCATGAGGCCTCTTTATCTTTGGCGTCTTTGTTCACAAGCATCCTAGGAATCTCCTCTTCTGTAGCAAAACAGACAAATGAGCTACACATCCCCATGGAGAACGGATGCCTGGGAAATCTATTACCATACTTTTAAAGATGATTGGCAAAATCTGCTTTTTATCTTCTGTGTTACTTTAAAATTGTATTTGTGCAGTGGGGTTACAGGTGCCAAAGCAATTTTGATGCGGAATCCTTTCATCGTATTTGAAATGGGGTAATAATTACATTTTTTATGCTTATTTGTGAGGCTTTGTTTATTCAGAACATAAAAATGTGGAATTCGTGGTTTAAACTTGTACTAGTGGATATTAAATTATACATTACCAGATAAGTTTGAAAACAGTGTTTTCTAAGGATGACTCCTAGACACACACAGAGTCAATGTTATTTTTATTTTTTTGGTAAGACAGAATTTATTCACAGAAAAGAATACAGAAAACACTAAGGCTCCTGGTAGAGGGAGAGAATTCTAGTGGGGAGAGAGAAGCTCTCTCCGTTTCTCTCCCAGTCTTTCCCCATCTCCTC